>OMOT01038557.1:11413-31906 GCA_900312575.1 Acanthochaenus luetkenii
CACACACACACACACACACCAGCGAAAGACAACAACATGTCAATGATCATAGCAATCATGTGTTATAATCGTGTTGAAAAAAAACAGCTTATTTTCAAATCCCTTTAGTAATTTCTCCACGTGTTAAGTCAAGTCTCGAGCTATCCAAACATTTTGACTTGAGTCAGAGACATCAATGGCATCTGAATCTTGCATTAATTCATGCTCATTCCATCAAGGTGAAACTGAATCTCTGTTAATCCACTGAACCCGGCCCCCTACAGTAGCTGCTGTCTGATACATTATGCAACCTCCTACTGACTGACATGAAGCCACATGAGTCCTGGTGGCGGTGACATTAGCCCTGGCTTGTCAAAGGAATCTGATTCAGGGCCAAAATGAAATGGGGGTTTGTGGTGGAGCTTGTTGGAGGCACAATTAACTCTTTTTAGGCTACATAAACAAGCAGTTGCTCTGATGATGTAGCATGTAGCAGTAAGACCCTCTGTGGTTGTTTGCTGATGACAAAAAGGTGTAGGGTTCTCTACATGCATGGGCCTGTTTTCACGAAAACGGGCTAGTAATTGTTTTAGGGTTCCACAGTTGTTCTTATTCAAAGTTCAATTAGAGTTTCCACTTGTTTGAAGAAACTATAATGTGTTGACCATATAAAGCATGTTTGAACAGTGTTGAAAAGTATTATTTATATATCAATCCCTTTGAATGTCTGTGTGGCTCTTTTTACTAGAAGCGCTGATGCTTGACTAAATACAGTATTCAAATGAGAAGACATGGGGAAGGAAAGCGCAGCCTCTCTGGTCAAGAACAGGGTAGTTTGTGAACCATTTCCTAATTGTTAATGAGGGGCTCCGCGGCTGTGTGCCAAAGCTGGAGGGCCAATGGTGAAGGCCTGTTTGAGCAGTGAAGCGGGGGTGGGGGGTGGTTGTGGGGTGGTTGTGGGGGTACCAGTGGGGACACTGTCACTGAGGGGACCCCTAAACCCCCTCGGCCCCCCTCCTACCTGGTTCACAAAGTGCTGCAGCAGGCAGTTCGAGAACGTCTATCTCTTCCGCCCGAGAATGAGGGTTTAGCTGCTGCTTTTGGACTTCTGTGTTGGTGATCTTGTATTGCTTACCGACTGTTATCTACACACCCACCCCTTGACTGAGGATCAAACCCTGTTTTGGAGAGCAAAGGGGGTCAGCGAATTTGAAAGATGTCCAACAACAACAACCAAGAAGAGAAGGAGGAGAAGGACGTGGACTCAGAGGAGATAGGAGAAGAGGTCGTGGTGAAAATCCCACCTCTTCCACCTCCTCCTAAGGGCAACGTGAATGGTTCAGTGGACGAGGGGAAGCCGTTGTCCAGACCCTTGCCGAACGGGCACCAGTGCCAACCTGTGAACTGCAGTATTTTCCCTCTATCCACAGTTTCGCCAGCGGCCGAGAGGATCCGCTTCATCCTTGGGGAGGATGATGATAGCCCGGCACCCCCGCAACTCTTCACCGAGCTGGATGAGCTGCTGTCTGTGGATGGACAGGAGATGGAGTGGAAGGAGACGGCCAGGTAAGAGCCTCACACACCACCAACTCTGGTCTCACGGTCAGGGCTTCCGCTGAACTTCTTGTATGTTCACCCTTGGATTGTACAGGTGTAATATTGTTTATTAGCCCTCTCCTTTGACTTATGAATTATTGAAGAAAACAGTTCAGTTCAGTGTCTGGTATTGGCGAAACGTAATCCACACAGCAAAATTGTTAGTGTTAGCTGCCACGTTGCCAGTGTTACTATAAGTCCACACCCATCAGAGGTTGATTTAACAGTTTCGAATACCCGCCACAGAACCACATCAGCTTTATGATTAGACACACATCTCTCCAGTCAACATCAACTCAAAATAATTGTCACTGTAAAGTCAAGATTTATTAACACTGGGAAATGTACTGTGCGTTGTATTGGCAGCAGCATAAAAAGTCGAGCGCCGTCCAAGTTGTTCACATATTTCTCCTGTGTGGTCCACTAGTGGGATAAGATGGGATGGGATAAGATGGGACGATTGTTTATGCATCATTAGCTCTCAATGAATGAGGTTCTCACAGGAGGAAATGGGACCCCTGGATTGCTGTTTGGGGCTGCAAATGAGGTGATTTGCTGTCCTAACCATTTGACCAAATGTACTGGAGATAGAAGTGATGTAGATTCATTGTTTTTTGAGTTCCTTTAAATGGTAAGCAGTGTATTTGAATAGTATTTTTGTTTTGTTTTGAGGAACACTGTCAAGTCTGTCAGTAACATTTTTACTGACAGAGTAAACTTTTAGGGCATTTCCTGATTTGATTTGAGTTCAACATTATTCATATGAACAAATGATAGTCTTCCCCAACATTGGTGTTAATAATGGTGGATCATATATTTGCACAGCCCAGTCTCTCACTTTCTGTCTCTCTCAGACCTGCACACATGCACAGTTGGTAAGTTAATAATTGGATTAGTGAACAACTGAACAATTAAGTCAAAAATGTAAAAGGCGACATTACGACAATGTCAGTCCTGTGGAAGTCTACCCAGTGGGAGGCGTGGCTTGTGCAGACTCCCAACGGTCGTTTGCCAAGTCAGCCTGCAAACTTGAAGAACATAAATTGAACAGAACTACTTTAAGCCTTGTCAATAATCAAATACATGAATATATCAATTCTCCCCAACAACACACTGTGCTTTTGTGGTGGTGTGGTCTTTCAGTACAGTGCGATGCAGTCTGATCTCTGCATTGTAATATTTTTAGAGGAACTCATCTCATGGAATTGGTTCAATCCACTATTGTACAGTAGAGGAGGCTGAGTCTAACTAGTGTCCTGCTCCTGTCACTCACTTAACCGTTGTGATTCACACACAGTAGGACATTTTACCTACCAAGCTTCTTTTCTTTTAAAGCCAAATACCATCAAAAGTTGCTTAACTTGATGGAAATGTATATGATGGCAAAACATTTCCAGGCAAACACTTTTAGTAGTTTCAGTTCCTCCTGCTCAAAAATACTTTCTGTAACTTATTTCTTCAGTTATAAATAGTTATATATGACTTACGTAAGGTGAAATATGTCAATCCTGCATCTTCAATGTCAAACGTATTATTCTGTAAATGAGTGCAGAGATTAAAACACTCTGCAATGTCTCACCTAGTGTACTGATGGGAACCATTATGAATAAAAGATCTCACAATCGCTGGGTGGTGCTGGCTCTCTGCCAGATGCACTCTTTTGGCAGCCAAACTGCCAAATAAAAACATGGCATGGAGTGACTGGCATGGAATAACTGCTCAGTACCAGTTCTGTTCCTCAAGTAACACAAATAAAATGATACAAAATAGATCTGATGAAAACGCTTGTGAATTGAAAAATGTATCATGACCTTAACGATAAACAACCTTAATTACAATTTTGAATTGTAAGTGATGAATGAAAGCAAAAGTTGATATCACCAAGTGACTTGATAATTTATCACTCATTTTAAGTTCATGTGCAATTTCATTACACTGTTTTTCACTGTGTATCAGTTGATTTACCCCCCCATCCTTCTAGGGTTTGCCTTAAACGATTTATTACAGTTTTGTTTAAATTATAATGATAGAAAGTGGTGATAAATGGATGAAATGAAATCCAATCACCACTGTGATTCATCCAATCACCTCTATTTTAATCAAACTGTCTTTAGATGTATCAAATCACTTGACAATTTATCATTATATTTTTCAGTTCATATGCATTTCCATCAGATCTATTTTAACCATGTAATTGTTGTTACTTCCACCCCTCATATTCTGACCATGGCACACGTTCACGATTTGCTTGATAAATGCTTGAGTCTGTATATATAACAGGATAGTTTTTGTATGGTTCTTAAATGGATGGTTAAAATCTTGAAATGATAACATCTAGCAAGTTTGTACTATGTTAACTCTTTTTTTTAAGACCAGCTGATGGGCAACTCATTCCCTTAGAGTGGAACACCGGTTCATTCTAATATTCAAATATATTTCCCCCTATGCCCGAGGACAGTTTGTTTCATATTAATCAAGTTTTACTTCAGAGATTTACAGAGGTTATATCTCACAGCCGACTATCACTAAGAAACTTCAATGCGGCCATAGCAATAAAGATGTCATATTTAATTTGATTTCAATGGTAGCTCACCTTCCATCTGCTGCAGGGCCGCTACTCACTTCAGGCTAGTGTGGCCTGCTCAGAGTTATTCTCTCACGCAATTCAGCAGCAAACAACAAACATCCACAGCCTTCTATCTGTGTTTGAGGACATTCGCTGCCAAGACAAACCTTGGACCATGTACTGTAGGTTCAGCTAACATTTTGTGGTACAGTTCATAGACTTGGAGGGGATGAGCAGCCTGGGTTTAGCATTAACACACTCTATGGATAATCCATTGGCTAGCCATCCTAGACTTTTTGCTCCCGAAGCTAATATTCTAGCCTGCAAGAAGCACATGCTACTGAGCAAACCCTGTTGCATTTCTGCCTACCAACTCCAAAAGGGCTACCATGCTAAGGCGCTCACTGCCAGAGCCCTTAGCACCACTGCCATGCAATGGTCCGACCAGCCTGGACCTCAGTGCCATGCCAGTTGGTGAGATTCTTGTTGAAGCATTCTTGGCAGAAATGGTGGTGGTACACTAACACCTATGGCCTACCCTCACCCTGCTCCCAAACACCCAGTTCCCTGCTGGGAAACCTCCAGCATCCATCTACAGTGGTCAGTACCATTGGACACCTGAGAGCCATTGATTACTCTGTCAGAGTAAACAACGGTTATCCACATCAAGTCTCTGGATTGGGACCTGTCCTCCAAAAAGCAGCTGGACTCCCAGAAGTAATTCCAGACTTAATATTCAGATTGATTGTTCTCTGCATACTGTATTTGAACCCCTCACAGAGAAACCCATACTAGACAATCTAGTCATTCCTCTATTGTCTCAATTCACAAACAGAAACCTGTCAGTAAAGCGTGATAAAGGGACAACCTGTCCGTGTCATATAAAGATCAGGACCTTCTCACTCCCTGCCAACCAGAATAATCTCTTTTAACTTCACAAGAAGGTTGTCCTCCCTAGCTGATCCCATTGCTGGGAAGACCATTTCAGGAGGCTCTAAAATGGCAGTCCTGCACGGCGTCATCTTGGATCATGCGAATCATGGAGCAGGACTAAGCTCTGCACCTAGACGTGTCCCTTAAATGTTTTAATGGCAGCATTACATTCACTGTGAGCAAATACTCAGCCCCCATATTCTGTGATTATTAATCTGGTCCACACTGGAAAAACAAGTTGTGAGAACAATTCTGTCTCAAGAATGTAGTGCCAATTTCTTGCAATTCCGTGATTTGTGCTCGTGTGCACCCTCTCATGGCTGTGCAGGAGGAATTACAAAAAGATATGCCCCATAATGTAAACAGTTTGCTGGCTAGCTAGCATGTTCACTTACTAGTGTTGCAGGACTGTAGCTAGCGCTTTGTCACTGGAAAACCCTTTTGAGTTTTGGTGTTCTCCATTTGACAAACGCTCAGCCAATATTGATCCGGTGCCGGGAACGGTCATGCAGAAGTTTCTTTTTTTCCATGCACCGTTTTTTCGTTGTAGGTGGAGGATCAGTTACTGCTAACATTTTGTTTTTAGACTTATCCGTCTCCAGCTCCAACCTTTGTCACCATTGGAGCTCTGCCCCCACCCTTACTTATTTGCTCACACTGTTGCACTTCGCCACACCACTAACATAAAGTTTACAAAACAAGCACAGAAGTGGGGAGACGCATAAATCGCTGATTGTAGCTTTAAGTGCTCAGTGAGATTTCCACAGAATGGACACGTTGGCTGTGTCTCAAACAGAAGGCAGCTGCCTGCCTGGAGGTGCCTGGTTTGAGACAGGATTCCACGGCAGCATGTACGTCATGACGTCTTGTTCGCTTATGCAGGAATGTCTTGACTCCAACATCCATGTTAAGAAGTTTTTTCCTAAATTCAGAACAAACGTAGTGAATTAGCATCAAACCTGTAATGGAAAGGCCTCTCTAACCACCAGGCCACCCAACCATGGACTACTTAGACGTCGTCCTCACAGAACAACAAGAGGCAGCTAATATCTCAATTGCAATCTCTGGGATTTATTTTCAACCTAAAGAAAAGTAATTATTTCTAATCCAAAGTGTCATTTTTCTTAGCAGAAAGTTGGACTTGACATCCAAATGGAGTTTTGTAGCTGCACTGCACTGTACACTTTCCCTAATCTGTACACGTCATGGCCTCTGTTTTAGCACTGGCACTATTGAGAGTTTCATGGATGAGGGCTTTTGAGATCACCAGTCACCTGTCTTCTACAAAGCACAAATGGCTTCAGATGACACTGTCCAGCGTAAAGACTGTGCTGCAGGAATTAAGAATGTGTGGGTGCACTGCTGGATAGAGTACTATTCAAAGAAACTGTGACCACTGACAACTCTAGCCCGATCTCCTTAAATTTCATGAAATGAGCACAATGTTTTAAAATGCAAATACATGCTCCGTGCACGAAAAGCGAGAGAAATACATTTTCCCACCACAAAAGGATTACATGAAGGAAGCACAACTTGAAACAGGAAGTAGTCTGACATTGAAATAACATGGTGAATGGATCCATTTACCTTCAACTCCGACGACCTAGGTTTAGATTCCCAGCTTTATACTCCCAGCTTGTCTTATTTAACCATGACCAAAGCCTTTCCAAAACCGTAACCAAATTGTTTTAGTTGCTTAAACTTAACTGTTAGTGGTGAAAATGGTGTGTCCAATTCGTGCTCTTGTCACATAATCCAATTCATAGTTGAGGAACGTAATCTTGGCGTAAGTTGTGTCCACACTGAGGTCCTGCGTTTCAGACTTTGTGCTCATTTCACAAACTTCTAATAATGTTGGAGAACTCTCTGAGAAGCTGCACGCTTAGCGCTCCTCTCAGTGCTACTGGCCTTGGAACACATTCATCAGATGGCCTTTTTAACAGAACAGCGTGTCTTGATGTGCATAATCCACATAAATAGACAATGGGGAACTCATTTGCTCTCTCCTCTTTTTGATACAAATCATACTGATTTGGTGCAAGAGGCACCAATGGTCCCAGGACTGATGAAGTGACGATGGTGCAGACCCCAACTGGGAGAATGTATACTTACAGGTAGCCTAACTGCCAAAACACATGAAGCTCTTGAGGGGAGCAGGAGTTTCTCCACAGGTGTGGTCCCTAAGATAATTAAGCGGTTAGTATACAGTCATGCTTAGGTCTGTGTATATAATGCTAGACAGACCCAGTAGTCCATTATTTGTCTACCATGGTTTGTAGATATGACTTTGAGAGAGTGCAGATTGTTGGGGCATGTTTGGTCAGAGCTTCAGTGACAAAGACCACTCAAGTTGCTAATGTTTCACGCGGTGCAGCGGCTAAGCTGATGTTGGCGTGGATGTCTCAGGGAACGACATCACCAAGAGGCAACTGTGGACAGTAGCACAAACTCTTTCACAGAAAGGGACACCGATACATAAACCCCTTATTACATCTCAAAATGCATACTTCTGCAAGTGAAGTGGTGCAGAGAACACAGGCGGCGGTCTACTGTGGTATATACCACCAAGGAGGTTATGTTTCGCTTGTTACTTAGTTAGTTTGCCTGCCTGTCTGTCTGTCAGCAGGATATTTAAAAAAAACTATGCACGGATTTCCATGACATTTGGACAGAAACAATGTATTCGATTTTGGTAGTGATCTGGATCTGGGATTTCCACCATTAGACTCTTAGCATTTTATAGTCATAACTGTGAAACTAATGGAGATAGATTTAAATAGAAATGTACTGTAAGTGATAGGGATAATGTATTTGGGTGTAACAGCATTGTTCAGCATTGGTGGAGGTTTGCGCTCTCTTGTTTTCACATTGAGTAGCTAAGCTGCATCTGAAATGAGCCTCCATTTGAACCCTTCTTTCCATTTTTTCCATCCATCCAGGTGGATCAAGTTTGAGGAGAAGGTAGAGGAAGGTGGTGAACGGTGGAGTAAACCCCATGTGGCTACGCTGTCCTTACACAGCCTTTTTGAACTGCGGATGTGCATAGAGAAAGGCACCATCATGTTGGACATGGAAGCTTCCACTCTGCCTCAGGTTGTTGGTGAGTTCGCCGGTCAACCAAAAAAGGCAGGGATTGTTTATGTAACATTGTTTCAGACGCAAGTTTCAGAAGCTTTAAGATTAAATCATGAAATTAATTTGCCAGGTGTTAAACTACCTCAAAGGTGAAAACATGATTTGAAAGTGTAGCCTGTACTCACTTTTTTTGTATTTTACAACCACAAGTTTGTAAGTGGGTCTGTAGCAACTGATAATGTAATAACTGATGGATAATTTCTTTACATTACCTGGAACAAATGAAACATTTACAGGCCAAGGCACAATGTAATTGAAAGAGTTAGAATTAATAATTATCTCAAGTCTGATACTATGGTGTGTTATTTACCCTGGCTAGATCATTCGGTCATTCCTTCCTCATCTCCCCACTCCATATGAATATCAAAATCGGAAATGTGTGAGAACATTTTTACGTGTTCAAGTTAATAATACATAATAATGATAATTGTATTGTAGTATAATGTATGATAGAGGCAGAATCGTCAGTGTCTGTGACTTACAACAAACAAGAACCGGTCTGCTTGCTTGATTTTTAACTGTACCCGACTGTACAATATATGCAGAACTGGTCTAGTGCCTTTTTATAATGGGCCAGTGGTGGGCACAAGTTTACGGATGGGTGCATGTCACACAGAAGGCTCAGCGCTTTCCTTCCCCCTCTCTTTAGTTAACAGTAGCAAAGCCCAGAGCGCAGGGCTAGATAGACGGGTCAGGTTACACACTGGAATACCATTGGACTTAAATAGTAGTTTTCTAAATGGCCACAGAAAAACCTCCGAATTTGAAGAGAGGCAACCCCGTCCACTGCTCTGACACGATTATCTCTCTTTGCCCTCCTATCTCATGCCACCACCCCACCGTTTTTCTTTGCATGAAGGAGCCAAGAGGAAGAGGTTACCACTTGCCGTGATTCATGGGAAGTAATTGGCTGTGTCATGTAGACCGTACAGAGTCGAGCTTGGCCCCTTGCTTTGAGGCCGACTGACATGAATGATGGGCCATTAACAGCGCTGCCCTTCCACAGGAAGAGAGATTCCCTGAGGCAACTATCTTTCAGCATTCAGGCTTCTGACCTTGTTTTTAAAAATAGACCTTTTGATTGAGCCATTTCACAATGTCATGGAAGACTCACATGCAGGAGTGTTACAGTCTGGGATTCGCTAATCAAGTCCTTACAAGTATGAGAAGACATTTTATGGTGACTTAGTTATTTACTTTGAGTGACGTTGTTGCTAAATTGAGGCCATTAGATAAAATCTATACAAAATATTTTTTGGGAAGTAGTTCATAATTTGTTTTTGTGCAACACATGCATTGGAAATTAACTTTCGATAAACAAAACTATTTAACATTATTGGGTTTAATGACTTAAAACAATTTTGGCTGGAACGTAAAGTTTAAAAGTACCAGACTATTTGGTCATTGCAGAGTAAAACTCCAAAATGAAAAACTCCCCACAAAACAACTGTATCTCTCTCTTTCCTTCTCTTTCCCCTCTCTCTCCATTTCTAGAGCTGATCACTGATAACCAGATAGAGACTGGCCAGTTGAAAGCGGAGCTGAAGGACAAGGTGATGTACACACTGCTCCGGAGACATCGCCACCAGACCAAGAAGTCCAACCTGCGCTCCCTGGCTGACATTGGCAAGACGGTCTCCAGTGCAAGTAGGCTGTTTTCCCACCAGGAGAACGGTAATACAGATGCCAGTGTGATGCAGTCTTGTTTTTAAACGATTTAAATTAAAACACCCACTAGAGAAGCACTAAATGGTCCTAAATCGGTGCCAGCTTTCCCTTACTAGGTGCTGAAAACAATCTTATTACAGATTGACTTGAAACTTTGTAGAGTGTAGAGATGACAGTCATTGCCCATACAGATGTCTTCGGTTCAGCTAGTCTAAATATATGGTCCTAATTTCACATATTTCTGCTAATGTCAGAGAAAAAAAGCACTAAACACTTTTGTACTAGTGCATGGCTCACTAATCCTGTTGTGCTCTTAGTGAAACTAATGTTTATAGACATCTTGTGTATAATTTATTTTACTTGCTACTGTTCATCACATCATGTTTTGTGCAGCCAATTACAAGTTTACTTGAGCTGTGATTTATATAACCTAGATCATAGAAATTACAAAGTCCAAACTTTCCGTGATTCATTTTCACATAACTTATTCATTTAATTAACTTGTTAATATTGCCTGAATGTGTGAAAATTCATTTTTGGAATATAGCACTTCTTTTCATCACACAGGACGGGCTGTCACTTTTCCCCCTTGAAAATGAGTTCAAACGAGACCATTACGAATGCAACCTGCAAATCAGGCTCCATAAAATTACAGTACATTCTATTGCGAAGGCCTGTTGATGAAGTATACCGCCTAGCTGTGGAGATTTGGCTGATTTAAAAGCTACAGTAATGAAAGTTTCCCTCAGAGCAGTGGCACTGTAAGCATGACAATTCAACCTAATTCAATAAGCGGCGGATTCTGATTTTCCATCAGCTAACGTCTCTCAAGCTGGGAGATTTGAAATAATTTCAAATATGAAAAAGTGACAGCCTTATCACACATTGATGTCTATTTGACTTTGAAAAAAAAGTTGAATAGCACGTCTATGTGTGCAAATTGAGTGAACGTTTCACTGTGTTTACATGGTAATTAATCTGTCACCAACCATGGGTCTTTGGAAAATGAAGTTATTTATTACCCGCTATCAGATGCATAAAACTGACAGGTTAATGACTCTACCAAAAGAAAGCCAACTCCATTCATGATCCTGCTTCGTCGCAGCGGTCAAAGGGAAACGTGACGCATCGGAAATTTCCAATATATAAGCAAGAGCTTCTTATCTAGATCTCAATATTGAGATAAAGAGCTTTACTGGTAGTAATGAATTGATTACAACTTTGCAAGGCTAAAGTACATCGTCAGATTTTGAAGAATGTTTTTCAAATGGATTTAAAACAAAGCCATATTCTGTCCAATGACCCATGTTCTGGTTCTGGTTGCTCATTTAATGATACTACTCGTCTTACCTCCCTGTTACACCACGCAGCTTGTAAAAATACAGATGAATCTGGTTTTTACAGCTCTTGTAACAGCGACTGGATTTTGTCTGCTTAACAACCACTTGCTTTGTCTTAACTTGCCTATCCATCTACTCTTTCTCTCCATTCTGTCTTCTCTCCCTTCCCATCTCTTTTTCCTCCTCCTCCTTTTTTGTCTTGGTGTTGGGTTTCTACCTTACTACTGCTACTAAAAGCCCGTAGTCCTCTTGAGAACTCTGTGACTTGCCTGTCGGGTCACATCTCTATGGAGGACTTGCAGGCCCAAAGGAGTACCAGCATGGATTGGCTTAGTAAGTTCACTGGACCCAGGCTATATTCACACTGCAGGCCTTCATGCTCAGTTCCAAATTGCTGCCCGTATCAGATTTTCTGGTTCTGATTTGACGTTTTATGTTCATATCTATTCTAGGATGTAACTCATATCTGATACCAATATGAACTTATAATGATGTCCAAAAGACTCAATAGAGCTTTTTGCTGTTCACACCGATTAGAAAACATCAGATCTGTGTCACATGTGAAGGAAAAATAATCTGAATTGGGACAATTTGAACTGCAGTTTGAACGTAGCCTTAGACTAGTATCTGCCACCAGGGCCATAACGTACCTACCATGTCATTCAGGCTTGAGGCCCCCTGCATCAAGGGCTGTTTTTAGCACACAATAGATGTATTTGTATGTGCTGTGTAGAATAGTGTAGTTTCAACGTTCCCTGTCAATTTATTTGTTTATTTATTTTTGTGGATTTCTTCCAATACTTTACAATTGTAGTTGGCCAAGACTAGATATTTGATCCTTTAAATATTTCCTCCTAAACTCAGGTTAATTAGTTTTCCTCCTTTCCTCAAATATCCACTCTAAATTAATACTCCACATTTTTATAGATGTATTTTTTCACTATGTGGCAACATACTGTGCAATTCAGAAATTGACCATTTTTATTGGCTGCATCATACTGACAACCATGGTATTACCCACAATGCTCAGGGGGGCAGAGGTAACAAACCTTTAGAAAGAGTACAGTGGCATCAGAATTTGCACTCGTTCAGATTTGGTCCTCTCTAGATACTGTGTTGTACCACTGGGCTAAGGTGAGATCACACCCTGCCAAGACAACATGTCTGTCACACCTCTAGGTTTTGAGCGGACAGTTTGAAACCAAAAGTCAGCAGTCTGTCAATCAGTGTCTGCTATTTGCATTCCTCATATGAGAAAGGCACTGTATGAAAACTGTTAGTGGCAATAGCAAAGACTTCTATTTGAAAGAAACTGACACATGTACAATCAGATATTCCCAATATTAAAATGCCTGATTAGTTTTATACAGTAAGGGGAGATGGCTGCATACAATGAAATCTTGTTTTAACAATTAACTACCATCCCAGCTAACCTCTCAAGATGAGTAATCTCTGAGAATAATTGGTGTTCTTTGAGTGGGATGGAATAATTGATACACTGTAAACAATATACAGCATTGAAATACACTTTAGTTTGATTTTCAGCATTGCAAGACCTTAAATCCATCAAAGCACCTGTCTGGTAAAAGGTTAAACATATACATTTTAAATGTAAAGTTGCACTTACAGATGATAACGTTCATGCTAACTAGCTAACATTTTAACATGAACCGTATTTTACACTGGGCAAAGAAAATCACACAGGTTGTAATTAAAACCTACCAGTCGGGAATTTATGAATTTTGACTTTGAATGGAATGCAGCCTTGTCCATTCAAGATTTGTAACAACTATACTGTAGATCTAATTATTGTCATCAATTATCTGAGTGAAAATGTATTTGTCTTAGCCAAAGAGCACAATGATCATGGCTGGGACAGCAACTGTCCTGATTAATTTGTTCTTTGATATATTATTATTAATAATATTATTATTATAGATGACAGTTGTGTCCTATGGTCTGCACTGAAGATTACTCCCCCTCTGGTTTGCTATTCTCTTGGTTATTCTTTTCGGTGCTGCATGGAGAGCAAACTGGGCCACTGTCTTTTCTGGGTTTTCTGCCATCCTCTTTTCCATTGAGTTCTTCCATCATGGTGGAGATCAGGCTGGCATAACCATGTGGGGTTGCTGTGTTTTAACAGGTAGTCCCACCACAACTCATCGGAACTTGGCTTCCGGCAGCTTGAATGACATTTCCGACAAACCGGAAAAAGAGCAGGTGAGTGAACCTGATCATTTTAAAGTGTTAATCCACAAGATTCTTGTTGTTTTGATTTTGGAACATCTTTGGTGCTCAGCGCTCACTGCTGCTGAGTTTCTGCACTGCACTTCCCAGAGATCACCTGTCAATTAAACAGTGTGTCCAGTACTGTGACGTCTTTCTCCCTGCCGACCCAACTCACCACCAGATGGTGATCAGTTGACAGCTCTGCCCCTCTCTTCACCCGAGTGTCCAATACATGCTGCCTCAGATCAGATGATACGATAACAAATTCGATCATTAACCTTCGGCCCAGGGTGCTCTGGTACTATGTACACTTATGAGCATCCTTATGCATGAACATGGTGTTCGTTACGTTATGGACAATCCATGACTAGCACAGAAGTCCAATAACAAGCCACTACTCAGGTTTAGATCAGGGAGTATGTTCCTCACAATCACGCCCCTCCAAGTGTCCCCATCGTTGCCCACATGTGTGTTGAAGTCTCCCAGCAGGACTACGGAGTCCCCTACAGGAGCCCCATACAGGACTCCATTCAGGGTCTCCAAGGAGGCCGAATACTCTGAACTGCTGTTCGGTGCATAAGCACAGACAACAGTCAGAGTCGTCTTTAGTGAAGCAGAATTGCCAGGGAATACCACAGTTGGTATTAAAGAGGCAACTCTTAAGTCCCAGTTGGCAGTCTTAATCCCCAATTGGATAACCAGCTCAGTGAGTTGGATGGGAGGACGTTGTCCTGACGTTCAATGGCAGAGTGGCTGCACAAAGTCTTGTTGAAGTTGATTCTTGATTAAGTTGAATCTTCATCACCCTTCATTTGGTACTTTTCCAGAATTACTCATTCTGGTGCACTGATTTTTCAGACTTTCCCAACTGGCTTGATTTTAGATTCTGGGAATGATTTACTTCTTTTGTTTTTGACGAGGACATACTGTAGCTGGGTGATGTAGATTGTAGAATAAAGCATTTTGTAGCAGCCTAAGAGTCAACCATCTTCCATCTTCAACCGCTCATCCGAAGTCGGGTCGCGGAGGTAGCAGCTCCAGCAGTGTCAACCAAACCTTGGCAAAATAGTGTTTGAAGTAGATGCAGTAGATTTGAGAAATGGATTGGTTGTACCTCACATGAAGCCAGAGCTTGAGAATAGTGTGGGGTTAAACGACACATTTAAGGTACATACTTGAACAAGTGTTCTTGGATATATTTTGACTTGGTCTGTTGCATAGAGATTATGGTCAGTTATAATCCTTCTGTGAATATGTTCCTTTGGGTGGGATTCATGTTGTCAGTCAGTAATCAATCTTGTGTGTCTGTCAGTGTCTTAATCTAAGCCAGGTCATTGGTAAATCATTTGTAGGTTCATATGTGTGCAAGTTACTTACATAGGAGAAAACAAAACATTTAGATACATATTTTAGTTGTTTAACTGAGATGCTTATCCAGGGCAACTTATAACAAACCTAACTTAATTCCCAGACTTCCAACATTAGGAAGAGTAAAGGGTTAAAACAGCAGCACCCAGACCACATATATAACAATTATTCCTGTGTCCGTAGAACATGATTTTCATTTTGATGAAAGTGTTTTGTCCAAAGGCAGTATGGGTTCTTTTGGCCAAGTTGGGATGCATCACTTTAAGTCAAATAAAAATGTTTTACTATTTGAATTAGGAAAAAGATTCAAGACTGAATCACCATGTTATTGCACGTGTAAGAAACAACCCGATTGGTCCACACCAACTCCTGCACCAATAACAAACATGGTGATTCGGTCTTCGAAGCTACCCACCGGATCTTCGTAACACCTGAATTTCCCCTAGGGGATCAATAAAGTGCATCTAATCTAATCTAATCTAATCTAATTCACATAGTAAAATCAACACGAAGTTGAAATTTTTATTTCCAAAAAACGCTGAACTTTTTAAAAACATTTTATACATTGGCAGAATCTGCTTTGTTCGCGTTCGTTTGTGAGCTAAAAGTGTGACTTTGAGATCTGTTTCTCCGTGCCATGCAACTCAATGGGGAGAGAAATAAACACGTTTTCATCAACGGAGCAACTATTGAAGATAACTCGTCAATATTCTGAGTTACATCATGGCGAGGTAACTACACAACCCAAACCTCTACCGAACTTTCAGGATGCTTTAAGCGCCCTGGAACTGCTTGATGACACTATCCAAACTGATCTTAAAGCCATATTTAACGTCGTCTTATCCCTCCGAGTTTGTTATGCTCCCTTTGTCTGGAAACCACACAATACCATGGAATACACATCAGTTAGTCAGCTATTAGAGTTATGTGGACCAACCCTCTTAAAATCTATTAGAGAGGATATTAAGAAGTTGAAAGCCCTACCTTTTATCTTTATGGGGTAGAGCAGAAGCGATAAAGATGATTATCTACCCAGACTCTCCTTCCACTTATTCATTTTTCATTAGCAATAGTTAAAGGAATTCAATAGATTATTTGTATTAGTTTTTTGCGGAGGTAAAATAAATTAAACTATTCACCAAAATGCATAGGCTTAGAGACTGTCATTAAATAAGTTTGAATTGAGAACTGTAATTTACTTTCCTTGTGAAGTAGTTAAAATACATAACTATTACATAACCATAGATTGACTTTCTCTCCCATCATGCTCTAAATGGAATAATTGCCCGTTGACCCTAACAGACTGCAACACACTGAGGTGTGAATGTAAGATTGGCAAGACTGGTGGTATCCTGTGTACCCTGGTGGACCCATCAGTTATCTTTATTGCACCCTCACGTTGTAATAAATAAGTAAATAAACTAGTTTATAAACTAGGGTGTAGATATAATTATAACTTGTGTGGTTTTGAAAATCCAACAACACTGGTTTGTACAGAAGGTGGGTCTGAGAAAGGGTATGGACGGACATTTTGAATGCTGCGATATTCCAGTGGACATTGGCTTGGCCTTACCAGTGTCAAGGGAATATAGTTCTTGTGAATGTTTGGTAACCCAGTGAAAAGCTAACTTCAGCTTGGATCATGTGATGAGAAAGGTGATTGCGCTGTGAACCGACTGTTGATTTGAAATCTTTGTAGTACTGAGACAGTCTTGTGTGACGGAGGATAAGATTGTTGTCAGAAGACGTACTATCTGGGTTAGGGTTCATTAATTCACCGTTCAATCAATTCCGAAAATTGAACTGGAAGTCCAATTGAATCGTTAAAATGAGAACACAGTCATTTAACACAGAAAGCATTGTTTATCAAGAGGTGTTGAAATTCAGAAATTCTAACTGAACTCGACCTCTGAAGTGGCTCTGAATCCCTCGCCCTTTCTCAAGTCATCCATGGCTGCTTCTTGGTCAATATTTTCCACCCAGCCTCTGTTTTTTTTGGAGTTAATATATAACGCAGTGGTGTTCCATGACAAGCTTATCTAATGCTTATGATTAGTTGTCTTTGAAGTTTGATTTATTAATGACTTAAATTTGCACACAAGCATGCTACATTTGTTATTAGCGACAATCTGATGACGTGAATGTAGTATGGATCAAAGTAACACAGTTGATATCACATGATAAAGGCCCCTGGTGTAAACTCACGAAGAGCTGAAGTGGACTTTTGAATTGAAGGGTTTATGGTTCAAGTCAAGCTCAGGGTAAGTATTGAATATGAAGTGCTTGCCAGTAGCCAGATACAACTGGTATCTAAAGGGCAATGCAAAGTGTTTTTAAAGGTCCGATATTGCAAAAATGTACTTTGTGAAAGATGTGAACTTCAATACCCAGAAATCCTGTAAACTGCAAGCAGCACACTTTCTCTGGACAGAGTGCTCACTCGCTGCTGTTTAGGAGACAGTTTGGATTTCACTCTTAATTTTTGAATTGTCACTTCCTGTCAGTGACCCTTTGGGCAAACAGCCACAGCGTCTCAATTACAGGGGATGGGACACTCCACTCTGTTGCAGCCACATTACATGATTTAGGCCGATAAGACGGGTCTTCCCTAGTGCAGTTTAACTAGGCAATCATAAATGGGGGCTGTGCTTCAACTTGCTGACAGCAGAGTCAACAATTTGTAATCTTGAGCTCCATGGTTTCTGTGGGTAGTAGCATGTGACAGACTGTGGCTCAGTGGTTAGCACTGTCGCCTCACAGCAAGAAGGACCAGGGTTTGGTTCCCGCTCCTTTCTGTGTGGAGTTTGCATGTTCTCCCCGTGTTCACGTGGGTTTCCTCCCGCAGTCCAAAGACATGCAAATATATGTGTTTGTGTGTAGTGTGGTGCATGGTGTGATGTACTATGTATATGATGCAATGTAAAGCCCTTTGAGACATACTTGTATAAAAGGGCTAACCTTGATTGATTGACACTGACTTTTTAGCTTTCTTATATCCGCCACTACAGCTGAATTCATTGGCTTCATATTTCCACTGGTAGCTCATACAAATCCACAATCACAGTGACTAAGAGAGTCAGTGTTGACAATAAAGGCTGTTAAGAGAGTTTCTCAGTCTGTCAGTGAAGATAAAGAGAGTTGTAACTGACAAAGTCACTCTCAAACGTTTCCTCAGAGACACAAACCCAGGACTTTAATGTCCTGTGGATTTAACGTGCTGAACCTGTGGAGCTCTGCAGGTCCCTGACCTCATGTCCTCATACATCTCTCCATGCCCATTACAGAAAAATGCAGACCTCTGTTCCTACTAATCATTTACTTACATCCCTCGGGAGCCTCCTGGTTTGGTATTTTGAGTTGAATGGGATGGGTTTTGGTTTCAAAGGGCTGATTGTCCTGTTTGATATAGGTGGTCTAATTGAGAGGGTACTGTAGGTAGCTTGCTGGTGTGAACGTAGCATTTAATGTCCCCCTCCTGTTTTCCTCTTTTGTACTTTCAGCTGAGGAACAAGTTCATGAAGAAGTTGCCCAGAGACGCCGAGGCCTCCAACGTGCTGGTGGGGGAGGTGGACTTCCTCGACGTGCCGTTCGTGGCGTTTGTTCGTCTGCAGCAGGCTGTGATGCTGGGAGCCTTAACCGAGGTCCCTGTTCCCACAAGGTGGCTGACATTCATGCTGAAATGCCAGAAACTATGGCTTAACTTAAATAGAGGTGGCAGTCTAGGGTTTAGGTTTTAGATTACAGGAGGTTTAAAGGAATAGTTCACCCGATCATTCTGTTATTATCTACTCACCCTCATTTTTCAACTGCAACATTCTTCAAAAACAACTAAAGTCAATGGTGGCGTTAACGTTAATGTAAAACAACGTCCGCAGTGAAGATTTGCACTAAATAATGGTGTAAATGCAGGTCTTTTCCACCCACAGATGTTTCAGAAGACTCGTATGGAGTCATTTTATGGTCATTTTTGGCCCATTTTGGAACTCTAAAGACCTGGCCACCATTGACTTCAGTTGTTTTGGAGAAGGGTTCTACGGAGTTGTGCTGGTAACCTCCCAGTGTATTATGTGTTATTATGAAGAAACTTCACTTGTGTTTCAACTGTCGTGAGGGTGAGAAGATAATGACAGAACTTTCATTTTTGGGTGAACTATTCCTTTAATCCATGTCCAGGTGTCACTAACACTGCCTTATGCTGTATATGGTAGGTTTTAACATCGTGACATGATAGATCAACCTGTGTGCTCCAACTGTACTGATCATTTCCATAAAGTATGGTCACAGTAACTGTGCTTTATGGGTTCCTGTTGTTATATGCCAACTGTTGTGGTAACCAAGGAGCTACTTACTTTCTTATGTATGTGCATTACAAGGTGATTGTTGTATGAAAGGCATGTGATCGTGGGTACTTTAGGCTCTGCAAACGTGCCCAATGCATCACCAGCATGCCCATAATCACAGTAAACAACACCCTTTAAGGTAGTATTGCTATAATAAAGCGTGGTGAAATAGTTGTAAGGTATTTGACTGGCTGGGCTGTACATGCAGCTGTCTGCCTGGAGTCAACGCTCATGCTAAATGATAGTATGCCTGTGTGCTCGGTCAAAATGGAGTGTATAAATAATACAACTACTTTCTTGTGCGAGTGCGCACTTTGCACTTATATATATTTATGTACAGTATATGTATAGATAGGGCGAGGTAATTATGTTGTAAACCTTTTTAATCCAAACTTCAGATTACCAAGCCAGTCACCGGAACAAACAATGATGAAAAATATGCCAATGCAAAAATATTACATTATCTTTTTACGAGTTACAATTGTTTGGGGTAATACACAATTAAATATATCTGATTGTCAGTTAAGCTGTAGAGAACATTTCAGGGTATGATTGCAGACATTCATTTCATTTCATGTCATAACATCTCGTATTTTGAATGTGCTTTGGTCTGGAATTTAAGTTTCCTTCATTGGATATTTCATTACATTCAAGACAAGTTCAGATAAACAAGGTCCAACTTCAGACAAAAAAAGGATGCAAATATTTGACTGGATATCATTACCTATTACGCAAATCCAAGCACTTACTCCCATGCCCATGTAACAACATTATTCCGCCCTGGGATTTTCTAATAGAACCTTTTTCGTTTCCAGATTTTTATTCATCCTGCTTGGACCAAAAGGCAAAGCCAGGTCGTATCATGAGATTGGGAGAGCCATCGCCACGCTGATGTCAGATGAGGTTAGAGGACTCAAACTGTTGACCTATCCCACTCTTATACCTGGTATTAACATGCATCTTGTATCTATTCTAGATTGCATCAAGGTATGATCCATCTTAATTACATTTAAAGCTGACAATGAAGTGCATCTCTGATATATACATACAAAATGTCTTTCTCATGTCACTTCCACTCGTAATATTTATGTCCTTTAATATTGAGTCAACACCTTGTCTTGCATGTTCCCCATCCACAAAAATCCTGACAATCCATTAACTGTTACTATCTGAGCTGGGCGGCACGGTGGCGCAGTGGTTAGTTCTGTCGCCTCACAGCAAGAAGGTCATGGGTTTGAATCTCCGACCGGTCCCTTCTGTGTGGAGTTTGCATGTTCTCCCCGTGTTCGCGTGGGTTTCCTCCGGGTGCTCCGGTTTCCTCCCACAGTCCAAAGACATG
>OMOT01038557.1:31926-42023 GCA_900312575.1 Acanthochaenus luetkenii
TGTGGAGTTTGCATGTTCTCCCTGTGTTCATTATACCGTGTTCCGGTTTCCTCCCACAGTCCAAAGACATGCAGGTCAGGTGAATTGGAGACTCTAAATTGCCTGTAGGTGTGAATGTGAGCGTGACTGTGTTTGTCTGTCTGTGTGTCCCTGTGATGGACTGGCGATCTGTCCAGGGTGTTTCCCTGCCTTCCGCCCAATGCATGCTGGGATAGGCTCCAGCCCCCCCCGTGACCCTGAATAGGAGTAAGCGGGTGTAGACAATGGATGGATGGACTATCTGAGCTGCCTGATGCCGGATGGAACCCTGCTAAAGTTGATTTCATTACTATGTTTACATAGGTACTATATGTGGGTTGGAGCTGCATTGCATTTACATTTTAATGTGATTGTTAATGTGGTCAATTGTGTCTGACCACCTCCGGAGGTGTTTTGGGTGATTGGATCTAAGATACTACTTTGGTGCATTTACACCTGGATTTGATGTGATTTTGGTTCTGTTCTGTCTTTTTCACAGTTAAGGGCAATTCACTTTCAGTTTCAACAATTGATGAAGTGAATTTCATTCAATTTCATTCAAGAAATATTTAACCTGTAAAGAAATAATTTAGAGTACTGTATTATTGGAAAAGTAATTTTCTTCTCCTTTTGCATTTTGAATTGATTTAATTTAAAGTAACCACAACTGTGGTCGCATTATGAAATGCTTTGTAACTTTCTGTCTGTGTTTAGATCTTCCATGACATTGCGTATAAGGCCAGGGACAGACTGGACCTGCTGGCTGGCATCGATGAGTTCCTTGATGAGGTGATCGTGCTGCCTCCTGGAGAGTGGGACCCTGCCATCAGGATAGAGCCTCCCAAATCCCTCCCCTCCTCTGACAAAAGGTCTCCGCCCATATTAAGAAGTAGACATTGTAGAAGTCCAACTCGGAGCAGATGCAAATGCTGCCGGCGTCAGTTGTTAAGTTGCTCTTGAATTATTCAAATTCTACAAAGCTAATCCTTGGTGTATATTTAGCAGTCTTCTGTTGGGTTAACCATTTTGTGTATAAATATAGAGTTTTGGAGGGGGAAATTAGGACAGGCGGTAAGCCCGGCCATGCGGGGAGCTGGGGATGAAGATATGGTAGCGGAAGGTGAGGGCTGGATGGAGATCATCATTTACAAGGAATAGTTTGGTAACTAGTTTGTGTTACAATATACACATTTTATTCTGCCGTTCAAGATAGAATTGTCTCAGTATACAGTACACAGTAGACACAGTGGTGCTTACATGGAAGGGTACAAGTTTAAGGATGTAACAAGCACAGATCCTGTACAGGCCCATCTCGCAGCCAAAGACGCCCTCTAGAGGCCATCTCACTTACAAGCTCTATTAACGAAGTTGGATAGGCTAATTCCTGTAATAGCTTGCAGGATACAGTCAGTATGTAATAAGTAAGATGCCCTCTAGAGGCCATCTGACAAAGCATTGATGACTGACTGACTGACTGACTCCCTGCCTGACCTGAATATGCCTCTTGGTGCTGTGCACATATAAACTTGATACAAGGTCTGCTAGTACGAACAAAAATGTGTGTGTGTGTTCAGGAAAAACATGTATGCAGGAGGGGATAACTACCAGATGAATGGAGATATGCCTCACGACGGAGGTCATGGAGGAGGGGGACATGCTGTAGGGGAAGAGCTGCAGAAGACCGGACGGTATGAAATCACGAATGAGACTAAACTGCATATTAGACTGAGCTATAAGAGTCTGGCATCAGATGGGACACAGTGAGCTTTTACGTTCCCAGATGCACTCAGCAGAAACAATAGTCTTTACATTAGGATTAACAGCTATACATGTTTACTGGACCAGTAATGCTTATCAACTGTAGAATTTTACATTTCCTATGGAAAGTGTCAAATAGAATTGAGATGAAGCAAACAAGCTCAAAATTTATTCAATACAATTTCCTTCAGGCAACTTTAAGCTGTAGTGCCAAACGAGAAGAGCTGGAGTTGATATTATGTTGCATATGATGTGCCGTTGTTAGTCTATTTTGTTCTACATCAAATCACCCAAAGGAGTCAATAGAGTGACACTGTCCTAGTCGACTCTTAACATTAATAACGGTCAGTATTGTTCAGTCCCTCTCCACCCTTCTTGCATGACAACATGCTTTTTCATGTGCCGTCGCCTCTCCCATCAGTAAAATGTCCTAACTAGTCAAATAAATTAAAACTAGTCGAATGGCCTCGTATCCTTTGTCTAATAGTAGCACTCCGTATCACGTAAGATCGATCATTTTGTTAATGTGATATTGCTCAGTCTATTGTTGGTGCTGATTTGCCAGGCTCTGCACCGTAAGAATGACATATTCACGGCGTTGTCTTGTCTCAGCTAACCATATCTACTGTTTCTCTCTGTTTTTGTAGGTTTTGTGGGGGTCTCATACTTGACATCAAACGAAAAGCGCCTTTTTTTGTCAGTGACTTCACTGATGCATTTCACATCCAGGCCCTGTCAGCCATCATGTTTATTTACCTGGGAACTGTGACGAACGCCATCACCTTTGGTGGTTTGTTGGGAGACGCCACGGAAAACATGCAGGTCAGACCGAGATTTGAACCGTGATCAGATTGTGGGTATGGAGCGTGTATGCTACGTGACAACATTGCCCCGGTTCTTCACATGTAAAAGTCAATGTTTCCCGCCACGTGACCAGGGTGTGTTGGAGAGTTTCGTGGGCACGGCGATAGCTGGCGGGATCTTCTGTCTGCTAGGTGGCCAGCCCCTCACCATCCTCAGCAGCACAGGCCCCGTTCTGGTGTTCGAACGGCTTCTCTTCAACTTCAGCAAGTATGTTCAATCTCCATTTCCTCACTGTTTGGAAGAGGCCCGATTAAAGATCACAGGAGGTTCCGTACCTGACAAAGGCTCTTTACATTTCAGTTGCGTCGCCCTGATGATGCTCACTGCAGATTCCTCGGTCCTAGAAAGCTGCTGGCTAAGGGTGCAATCACACCTGCAGTTCGTTTCCTATGGTCTGAGCCAGAGTGGAAAAGTTTCGTTTGTTGCATTTTAGTACTTTTTGTCTTTTAGGTTCGCACTTCCAAATTGTAAGTGAAGGGACTTGTAAACAAAAGTCACATGGACTCACAAGCAGCTGGTGGAGTTCTGTTTACCGTCCTGCCATGCTCCTGCGGGGAGCGTCAAAACTAATCTGATTCCAGTCCCTGCAACTGCTTCAATTTCCCTTCTCTGGTGTTCATACACGTGAAGAAATAGATAAATATGAGCATCAGTCCAGACTTCATTTTCTTATGCTAGGCTTTCCAAGCATGAGTAACTTCTAGCTATCAGACGTCAACATTCTTCTCCTTATACCTATAAAACGTTGCATTTTGTGGTCGTTTCCTGTAGTCGGTTTGGATCACGTTCTCCCTCTTAACAAACCGCACCGCAGTTCTCCTGTTAGAGGACCGAGACTCGTATTTTCAGATGTCTCGCTGCGGTTCGAATGACATTGTTCGCTCCCGGCCAAATGAGCCAAACTGAAGGAGTAAATGCCCCAGAGGTTGAATAAACCAATCAAAACGTGCTATACCAAATGAACCAATCACGTGTACTTAAACTCCCTTTAGTTCATGTCGGTGCACGGCTAAAACAAAATCTCTGAACACGCAGAAGCTTAAACAACCTCAGATTCCTAAAATATCTAAATGGGTTTTACTAGCCAACTTTGAATGCTTGTTTTGTGTTTTTTTTGAAGAGATAATGACTTTGACTACCTGGAGTTTCGCCTGTGGATCGGCCTGTGGTCGGCCTTCTTCTGCCTGCTGCTGGTGGTCACCGATGCCAGCTTCCTGGTGCAGTACTTCACCCGCTTCACAGAGGAAGGCTTCTCCTCTCTCATCAGCTTTATTTTCATCTACGATGCCTTCAAGAAGATGCTCAAGCTAGCTCACCACTACCCCATCAATGATGACTATAGTTTGGACTATGTCACACACTACGAATGCCTGTGTATGGCCCCCGCCATCTTAGGTAAGATCTGGCTTCTAATAGGAGCTTTTTATTTTGTTATTTTCACGCATTTAACTGACAGTCTGAGCAAATTCAGTGTTTTTCACTCTGAAGACGCATGGCTGTTGATGGACCCACTGGCTGTTTCGGGGTTCAAACCTGTGACATCCTGGTTATGGGATGCTTTCTCAAACCACTAGCCCACCTTGCTACTTTTTGACGTAGTTAAACTTGTTTTAAACTCTAGATTGAGCATTAAATAAGTGAACAAGTGCTGTGGTTCAGACTGCGAAAAGGCACACAGCATGTCTCTTTATTTCCCTTCTTGATGGGGGAGGAAGAGGGGTCCGCCCCGAAACGCTGCCAATCCCCTGCTGCTTTAGAAATATCATACACCCACATGCTATTACTCCCGAGTTTCAGCTCCACATAATGACTACAGAGATGTTTACTTGTGACGAGTAAGCTTCCAAAGGCGAGCGACCAGTGAGCCGAGGGTCTGTAAAGATTCATTTCATGGAAGGCGTTCATGGCCTTCCGTGGCCAGCATGGCTAGATGAGAGCGACTGACACATCAACACAGACTTAAGTCCAGGGAACTCCTGACTGCACAAATTGTGCACTGAAACTACTGTCAGTAGTTAATTGGGTCGTCGTTATGCATGTTCCAAAAGAGGAAGGCACCGACTATAGCAACTCTTCACTTAAATCTGTCCACGGTTTCCAGGCCAGCAGATGACTTGGTATTTACAGTCCTTGTTAAGGATGAACTACTGAGAAAGGGTGTTTGTTGTGTTTTTACAGAGAACAGCACAGATATGATTGGTGATCCTCTGGAAGGTACCTCAGTCTGGTACTGGAACAACACTGACCTAGTAAGTGTTTTCCCTGCTGCCCTTTGCTTCCTCCAATAAGGAAAAGATTTTCATAATTCCTATATTTGAATGTGGCCACGTTTTTCATGAACACAGGTGTCTTGTCTTTAGTCCTTGAGAAGAGTCAGCTCAGTTCACCTGTACAAACAATTGGTTTTTGGTTTGTTAGCTAGCTAACTAGCCAGCGGGCTAATTTAGCAACGCAATGAATGGTGCACAATATAGATAAATGTCCTGTTTATCTACGGTATATTCAGTTGCACTCAGATCATTAGCATGAATAAAGACATACTTTCTGATGCCCAAAGCCTTATTATTGTTTCTTTATAATTGTAATAGTCTTGAAAGTGGACCCATTATATACTGTCAACATGGCTTACGGTTTGTTTCTTCCGCACAGCCAATGAATGCCACATGGTCGTCCCTTTCGAAGACGGAGTGTTTGAAGTACGGAGGAGAGCTGGTGGGCGAGGCCTGCAGCTTCGTCCCGGACATCACCCTCATGTCCTTCATCCTGTTCTTTGGCACCTACACCTGCTCTATGGGTCTGAAGAAGTTCAAGACCAGCCCTTTCTTCCCCACCACTGTAAGTTACTCACCACGGTCACATACTGTACCAATGGAATTGAATCCCTTTCGGCTGGCAAAATGTTTTTTTATCAAACAGCGTATTACAGAGAGCAAGAGGTCAAGTCTTTGTGTTCCCTTATCTTTTACCTAGGTGAGGAAGCTCATCAGTGACTTTGCCATCGTCCTGGCCATTCTTATCTTCTGTGGAGTTGATGTGCTAGTAGGAGTGGATACCCCTAAACTCATTGTGCCAACTGAATTCAAGGTGAGATCCCCCCGATGGCGATATATCTTCAATAGTTGCTCCGTTGATAAAAACTTGATAATCCAAAATAGTGTTTATTTCTCTCCCCATACACACACATGGCACAGAGAGACGGGTCTCAAAGTCACACTTGTAGCTCACAAACGAACCAGAACAAAGCGGATTCTGAAAGTAGCTTCCAAGACTGAATCACTGTGTATGTTATTGGTTCAGGAGTGGGTGTGGACCCATTTGGACCAATCAGGTAGTTTCTTACGTGTGCAATAACATACACAGGGATTTGGTCTCGGAGCTTCTTCCTAATTGAAATAGTAAAATCGACACGAATCATCACATGAAGACTAATGGAGGCATCAACGGCCCAAGTCACATCAATGGCAAAATACAATATTCTCCTAAATTTCCTCAAAATGTAACCAGTGCAACCAGTAGTCCCAGTAAAATACTTGAAGAGTCTGGACTTGTTTTTGAAAAAGACAAATCATATTTCTGAAGTGCTTAAAAGGTTGTTGTTTGTGTGTGTGTGATGAGCATGAGAGCTTCCTCGTCCAGTTGACTCACTAGTTTAATCTGTCTTCCTCACCGTTAGCCAACAAGTCCTAACCGGGGCTGGTTTGTGCCCCCGTTTGGAGGAAACCCCTGGTGGGTTTACCTGGCATCGGCTCTGCCTGCCTTGCTGGTCACCATACTGCTCTTCATGGACCAGCAGATTACCGCTGTGATTGTCAACAGGAAGGAACACAAGCTGAAGGTGGGTAAGGGTGCGAGCTGGGGTTGCCAGTGCACCTTGAAAATCTTTTATTCTAAGCCAGATTGTAATTTGTCCTGGTCAGGCAGGAGTTGCCGGTCTTCCCCATGCTGAAATGTCATTGCTGTTATTAATTGTTGTTGTTGGTGGTGGGGTTAAGGGTGGTGGGTGGTGGGTCGGATGGAGCAGCGTGAGATGGACGTTAATCTCTGGTGACTGCTGGTAGCACAGATGGGAAGAATGATGTTACATCGAGTGGCTGTTCTCGGAACTTGATCAAAATTATTTTGTGATTACTCTGACCAAATATGCTTGATTTTTGTAATTTACATTTTCAAATTTGGAATGCAATTTGTGATTAAGTCAAAGAAACATGTAGTTTCCAATGTGGTGACAGAGTCATATATACAGAATAGACAGTACAAGCAGGCACTTATATCCTCTCTCTTAATATAGGGGTCATGTTAAATGAACAAACCACAAGAGTTGTTTGTTAAGTTTGAACTTTGCCTATGTCTGCAGCCATTCTGACCTTTGACCTCTTGTGTTTGTTGGCTGTACCAGAAAGGGGCAGGTTACCATCTGGACCTGTTCTGGGTAGCTATTCTGATGGTGGTTTGCTCCTTCATGGGCCTGCCGTGGTACGTGGCCGCCACCGTCATCTCCATCGCTCACATCGACAGTCTGAAGATGGAAACTGAAACCTCGGCTCCCGGAGAGCAGCCGAAGTTCCTGGGTGTGAGGTAGAAACAACAAAACACATTATCCGATGCACTGACCATAAATGATCTTCAGAACCATTTATATTCTCACAGTATCTTGATTACTGTCTCTCGTCTGTTCGTGTTTATTTTAAGACACAGGAGCTACCTCGAACTTGAGGAGGAATGAAAGGGGTATTATATATAAGCAGATCTGCTGCTCAGTCCACATCTTGAATTGAGATAGTGATGATGTGTTTGTTCAAATAGTTAGTTGTATATTTGGTAATACAAATACGTTTATTTCTGATTGATGCAGTCACACATATTACACATTTTCTTTTTTGTTCTTAATGTTACAACAGTTGCAGAAAGAAGACACCCGTAATTTGTATTTTTTCCATGAGTTTTGGTGGTATCCTCAAGAGCCTCCTGATGTTTCAGCTGTGAGCTGAACTAACAAACTCTTGTCCTGTGAGATGCGTTGATGTCTATTGATGCAGAGCTGACAACTTGGTGAACTTCCTAGAAGTCTTTGTTTTGGCTAAATTGGCTTAGAATTTGTGAAATGATTGTCAACCTGCAGTGATCAGTGCCAGTATTCAGGCTTTACTGACTTATTTATGACTGCAAGTTAGCAATATTACTCCTTGAAAATATGACACTGAAAAAGCAATGTTATCTGGGTTGTATCACCTTTCTCTATAATATGTAGTATACATGCCTGGGGTAGCTAATGTGATGGTTAACTATACATGAGTTCATATGGTGCGTGTGGCAAAAATCTAAATTGATATATTGATTAAAAAGGTGTCTTACCCATACAACCCGTACATCAGATCATCAAATTATACCAAATAGCTATTACACATTTATTCTTCTGATAACCATATTTTGTTTTTTCTTCTTCTCTTTTCTGTTACAGAGAGCAGAGGGTCACTGGTGTGTGTGTCTTCATCCTGACAGGATTGTCTGTCTTTATGTCTCCCATTCTAAAGGTAAACAGAAGGGACACGTTTACATTAGTGCTTCAGTGTCTCAATACCATAAGACTGTTCATAAGAATGTTTTGTCTTTCCAGTGCTGTATTGAGCTATATGCAATGTCCAAAAGAGACACTACAACATTTCTTTAACCCCTTAAACTTCACTAGACTCAGTGATGGGCCTGCTGACATAGAGGTTTAAAAAAACAAAATAACATGCATGGTCATTAAGGTTAAGCACTAAACCTTTTCTAGATCATTGAACTTGAGAATGGAGCTGAGAACAATGTTTGTCTGCTTTTTTGTTGATATTTTTTGGAGGAACACCTTATTTGGGGCTAAGTCTGGTCAAAACCTTGATGTTGGAGGTCCTCCGCAGTTTTAGAAGAAAAAGACAGTCTTGCATCATATAACTATTTTTTTGAAGGAGCTTTTGAGTGAAATCTACTATTTTTAGAAAATATACAGTAGTATCACTGGAGTGTAAACCACATTGTTGTTTTTGTGAGGCACATGCTGAAAAATATGATTGTTTTGTTGTTTTCCCCCAGTTCATCCCCATGCCTGTGCTGTATGGAGTCTTCCTGTACATGGGGGTGGCCTCTCTCAATGGAGTACAGGTAAAGGCTATATTGATTTCTTTCTTATTGTGTATAAGTGAGGCATTTCAGCACCTAAGACACGTTAGGATTGCAGCAGAACAGAATGATCATGAAACGGATGTGAGTATATGTTGAGACAGCTAAGGAAAACAAATCTGCAAATGTTTTTTTTTAACAATTACATTTATAAATCGGGGAGGTATGGCATGGTAAGATTTTATTAATTTATTAATTACGAATGAATCAATTACTTTCTTACTTTTCCAAAGACCTAATACTTAATAAGACGCTTACGCAGTGAGATCCTACATTAATTAACACTACCTGTTTTAGCTTTTAGCTCTGTGCTTTTATTACTGGACATTGGACATGAATTGATGCAATATTCATATTACATAAGAACACACAGCTTCAAATTAAGCGTATTTTCAGCCAAATTGGATACATTTAGAAGGAATATAACTTCAAGTCCATTGGGAACTTTCATTTACAGGATTTTCATTTACACTGGCATGCATGCAGTGCATCCTGTCATGTCTATGTGCTCTCTGTCTCTCTTCCTGTAGTTCATGGATCGTATCAAGCTGCTTCTGATGCCAGCTAAGCATCAGCCAGACCTGGTGTACCTACGGCATGTTCCCCTGAGGAAGGTCCACCTCTTCACCTTCATCCAGATTCTTTGCCTGGCCATGCTCTGGGTCCTCAAGTCCACTGTGGCTGCCATTATATTCCCTATTATGGTAAGGGACGTTTTACGTTATATATAATACGTTTAAATGTCTCAATTTATTTGCCCCTCAAATGTATTTGGCTGGATGGAAAGTCTCTGAAGCAGCATTTAGACCATTATAGGACACTAAAAGTCTTCAAAACCAATACTAATGAAATTCCTTCCTGCTGGAACAATTTACTTGTCAATTTTGCAGCTGATACCTCTGCTACCCGACTTCGGATAAGCGGTTGAAGATGGATGGATGTCAATTTTGATTGTGAATGGCTGGCTCCAAGCCAGAGATTAACCCAGCACAAATAAGTCAACTTGACAAGATTGAGCTCTATAAATTATGACTACACTTATCCATGTTGATATGTTGTTAAAGCTTATCATCTGTACTCAGAGAATTGCCTATATGAGGGGTAAACTAATGATGGCTGTTATGGTCTTTTACATATTTATGGTACAGGGTCAGTAATACAACACGCAGACAGGAGGCTTGTCGTGCTTTGAATTGTACTTTGTATTGTGATTATTGTGGGTGGGAGGCTTATTAAAGAATCACTCATTGGTGTGAAGAGTAACGCAACTCCACTTGTAGAGCAGATTTGAAAGGTGACCT
>OMOT01038573.1:3300-17912 GCA_900312575.1 Acanthochaenus luetkenii
CCCATTAATAATAGTAACAAGTGAAAATATGAATGAATTGGTGAATTCAGATTGTATGCAGACAAATTAAAATAAGATTGCAGGTTATTACATGAAATGCCTGTAAACAAGTAGGATTAAAAGTTCAACTACTCATCTGTTTTCTATAAATTATATCTCAAGGTTTACTTTCCAGTGATTGTCAAACTCATATGATTTCTTCTGAATCTACTGTTGTTTATGGCATCAATGACAACTGTTCCGTCATGGCCAGAGGAAACTCAGGACATTTACTGCCACCTACAGGGCAGCTGATGTTTACACACAACAATAATGAGTCCTCCATGTCTGTGCATTCACACAATAGAGCAATCAACTACAAATCAATACAGTAATTTGTTAGTGCATGGTCTGAATTTACAAATACTAAAACTCCCGATTGTAAAGCAGGCCAGGGACTGAATGGTGCTGGACGTTTCACATTATGTCAGTAAGAGTCTACCTGTGATCCAAACAAAGAAAGCCAACATAAAGTCCCTTCACCTATACGAATGCCTTTACTTCACTGGTTTGCTTACAAATATAATGTCCAACGGTCTTATGAATAATCTTCACACTTCATGTTTCTCACTCTGATACAATAACTGCTTGGGTTGAGTCTTAATTGCATGCATTTATTTTCCAATGCTCACTACCACTACATCGCATTTTTAAAATGGGCTTGTTTTATTGCCAATATATCAATTTATTTAGAGGACCTGCACTGTTGGTGGATATTAATTAATTTCAAGTGTCATGATGTGAGGAATCAGTTTGGTCTTACCCGTATAACTGTTGTAGTAGATGTTTTATATAGTCTCAGACCTCCACAACACTGCAAATAACCCAATTCCTGTAAATGTCACAATTGTTACACATGTACACAGTCAATGTTAAACATGGCCCAGGTTGCTAGTTCAGTGAGGGAAAAGAATATTACTGGTGCCTAGTGAGGAAAATGTCATGGTGTTATTACATATACAACTGGTAAATGATACACGTACGAAATACACAATGTTGCTTTTCAATAGCCAACTGTTCTACAAAACAAAATGTTGTTTACTAGGTATTTTGTCTCAGACACAATCGCGCAACTACAGTCCCGACGTTGAGTAATGCAACGTGGCAAACAGTACGTATCAAACACTGAATGAGTCAAGTGACATTCCGTCAGAAACGCCTTCTGCCGTTAAGTTATACACGGGCAGTCCGCGCAGCCTCTAAGCGGCCTGCTTCAACAACTAGGCGGCTCGACAAGGGGAGGGAGCTGGAAATGTCCGAGCCCTCCCTCCGTTAACCACTTCGACGACGCCAAGCCACTCGGGAACAATGGCTCTCTTAGCAGATTGGGAAAACAAGGCGCCCAGCACCAGATAACGGGCACCGCATACGAAGCCAGACAATGCTTCGAGTATCGGTCTATACTTGTTCTGCGTTGAGGGTCGTAACCTCCCGACTGTCTCCGAGAAGAGCGCGGCTGCCCCGGCGCCTGAAGGACGAAAGCAAACCACTAGTCCACCATATTAGTCAGTCCCAACTGTTTGTGCTTCGAGAGGCCACTTCCCTCGAGTCATCCTGCAATCTTTATCCACAGATTGCCGAGCACAGCATGCGGACACGCTGTCCCTGCACTACCGTGATCGACATGTCAGTACACACACATTTCAGAGAAAACAAATCCAGAATCCTCAAACTAAAGCAATCTTTATGTATAGATTGCGGTGGGTGTTCGTTCCAAGGAGCAGCCCCTACAGGAAACTTGGCTGGCAAAAATCCGACTTGTTCAGCAGGCATTTCCTGTCTATGCCTACGGCAATCTTTATGAATAGATTGCTTATGGTAATTTTGCGACATTGCTAACTGTTTTTACCTTTCTTCTGTTAACAATTCGTCAAGTCAGTCTCACACACAAAGAAACGGAGACTCGTGCCTCCGTCCACTTTCCTGTGTGAGCTCATACTCTACGTTAAAATGCTAAGTACGGAGACTGCTAGCTGTAGCGCTAGCCTACAAGCTACGGCTAATTTCATTTGATGAATTGTTGTTCAGTTTAGCTTCAAAATCAACTTACTCTTGGTACTATAGATCCTCAGCGTCTCGGGTATATTATAGTGTGCTTTTAAGGCACTTATATATCTTATTTCATCAGTTTTATAACGTCAACGTTCATGGTTTTATAGCAATTGAAAAACTGCTTATGGGCGGGGTTGTGGTAGCTAGTCTATCTTTTCCTTCTGGAACAAATTGGAGGCAAAAATAGTAATCAAATGTCCATTACTTGAAGAAAAAAATATGAATTTGAGTAGGGTTGCTCAAAGTCCTCGACGGCTCGGTCTTCGGTTAGGCACATTCAGACCTGCAAAACACACAATAAAACACATTTAATGTATAATCTCTCACGGATTTCGTCGTCCATCCACCATGTCACGTTCTTGGTTGAGTTCTGGTTAATATTAATATGAATTTGGCGTTATATACGAAAAGACATGTTCGAAATAGCCTTGTCATCTGCCAGACTCCACTTACCTCGCACCAAATCCAGGAATGACCTCGAAGAGGAGGGACTTATCTTTTATACTGCGTGACGCTTTTTGCGTCACTGCCCATGTTTTTAAACAGGTTTTCATGGCATTAAAATGGCGACTGTGCTCTCAGGTCAACCTTCCCTGTCCGGCCAAGGGCATAATGGCGTATCTCAGACTCTGCAAACTATAATTGCAAAATATTCCCCAAATCCATTTTGAAAGTCGCATATCTTCTTGTAATAAGATGCATACTAGAGAAAACCAACCAATTTAGTTGATTTAAGTTAATTGTAGATATGCTTTGATATACATATTTAGTTGATAATATTTCTAAAAGATGGCGACTGGGCGTTGTCAGTCAGGGCGCCTGGAACAACATGCGCAACATTTAAGAAATAAACTCCATCCAACATAGGAACATGAAAATTACAAAATATGTTCTTACGTTCACAATCAAATATTTCTCTGTCATTAAATTCTAATTCTAAAATTGATACACTTAATATACATTTAGACTCCCACCTTTCACCTTCAACCCCCGCATTGAAATCAAACATGGCGGCATCCTTGCACGGCATAGGGAAAGCTTTGTGTCGTCTATCGCCTTTAATTGTACAGTCACCTCGACATTACAAGGTATTGTGATGATATGCGCTGTTACGTGTAGCTGACCCCATGCTTATATGTGTGCATTTTGTACGAATAAGTGTTGGACGAGACAGGATAAACTTGAAGCTACAAGAAAGCTGTGCTATTCAGTGTAGCTTGACCTTACGTGAGACCGTGTTACGCCAAACTCAATTCAATGTTATCGGCAATTGTGGACACCTGGTAGAACATGACTTACGACCATTTATTAATAACTAGTGCACCCTTGAATTCGGCATAGATCCCGTACACCAAACATGACATATGTCAGTACAATTTCAACTTTTACAACTGGGTCGCCGCCTATTCCAGCAATGTTCTTCCACCAAAATACAACGTGAAAGTTCCAACGGTTCAGATTAATTGAACTAATGTGCCGTTTGGTGAATTATCCACATGCCGCATTTACAAGAAGATTGTAACGCGCGTTAAGGTATGTTCTACCAGCTATTGACTGTTGCTGATGAGCAAGGCAACTTTAAACTGCCTGATTTTGATATATGCAGTTATAACATTGACTTAGCTACATGCTTTATTTTACACCCCAAATTACGAGACTGCTTGAAGACGTGGTTGGTTGGTTGCTATACTAACGTCGTGGTGGTGATGATGATGGTCAAGCCTGTGTTGTCAGTCATGTCTACAGAAGCTACCTGTGAGAGTGTACCTGGGTCAGTCTGGGTCTCCATTTGTGTTGCCAAGTCACTCATTCTGCACAGCAGCGTCACTCCAGGATGGGGAAGCCCGCTACAAGGACAGACCTTGGGATTACATGGAGAGTGAAGGTATGCAATGGGGAAAACACATTTAGAATTTGATCTGCATGTTTTCAATGTGCTTGGCTTTGCCTCTAGATTTCTTTGCAACCTCCCTTTCCCGCCACAGAGTACGTTGAACGCTATGGAACCAATGCAGTGTGGGCAGGCTACAGGAGGAACCACAAAGGAGGCATACCCCCACAGAGGACACGCAAGACTTGCATTGTAAAATGTCTATTTGATGCACCTAGGATATCATATATTAGTCCAAAGTTTGCATACATGTCATCTAACCCCTCCCCCCCAACACTGTTACTGTTATTCTAGAGAGGAGACAAGATCTGTGGAAACCCTTGTCCGATTTGTCGGGATCCAAACGTCATCATCCATTATCAGGTCAGTTACGATCACTCTGATGGCCTTATCGCGATTTGTTGGGTGTAGTTACTAAATACACTATAATACAATGGTTCTCAATCACGTGCCATCTAGGTCCAAGAGTCTGCAGGTTTTCATTCCAACCTAACACTACAGCAGCTCATTTCACTGGCTAGTTCCTCCTGTCTGGTTGAAGGTGTGTTCATCTGTGAATAGCGATAGCACACGGTTGAGAACCACTGATATAACAGTGGTTTTAATCGTCTCACTGATTCATAACGGATACATTCTAAGCAGTAAGCAGTTGTTAAAATGCATGGACGTGTGTGCATGAACTATATTGGACATGGTGGAGGAGGATGATAGAAGAGATCAGAGAAATACAGCAGGTCCTTAGGAAAAATATCTGCTTATGTGTTTCTATGTCCCCCCAACATAGCACATGGTATGTGGGATATTATGTCATCATGGTTGATTCTGTATGTAGACACATTCTTATAAACACAATCATTAAAGAACAATAGTGCATGGTAGTAACTTCATATGTACACCACAGGTTCCCCCTATAGAGTAGATCTGATTAGATTGTGGAACACCTTGCTGTATAAATGTGTGTATCCATGAGAAAAAAACGGATTTCCTTGAAACTACTAGGGGTGGGAGATATGACGATGATGTAAATACGCCCTGAGAGCGCCAGGGTGCACCCGGGGTGCTCTGGTCGTTCTGAAATTCAGAGCTCACACTGGGCGCTCTGACTGAAAAAACAAACGGTTTTATCCGAGCGTCATGGCGGAGGAAGTCGTTGCAAAATGCAATGGTTGTGGCTTGATTGGTACTCTAGCCAGTATTATTCAACACGCATCTACGTGTAACCCAACAGGTAAGGTAACAATCATGTTTATACTGTCAACAACTGCTGCAAAGTTGAAATGATGGTAATGTTGGTGTCCACCGTGTTTACAGTTTGTAAATTAACAGATTTCAGAGCGCTCTATAATGTCGAAACCAGAGCGCTCTGAAATCAGAGCAGATCTTCAGTGTACCACCGCACCCTTAGTGTGTGGTGGAGGTGGGGGTGGTGAAGAGGTTCAGTGTGTTTATCAGTTGCACTGACAACACTCATCCAGGTCATCCCCTAACAGACACGCCAATAAACCAATAATAGCAAACAGTATGTAGCGCCTTTGGTTTGTTTTCCTCCCCTTAGTATTTGACAACATAGAAGCATGGCTGGTGCTGCGTTTTTGGGAACTCGGAACTGTGACTACCGACACCATTGCGTTCCGCTGTACGTTAACGGGGGTAGAAACATGGATGACCCAGGGAAGTTTGGCATATTATGGCTCATTGCTAAATACTAAAAATATATGCAGACGCAATGTATTTTAATGTAATAAGTAAAATAGCTGTTAAATTCCACGTATTGCTATAATCAAAGCGAAATATAAACGATACAAACACATATTGCATAATTACACATCAAATTGTGTTAAAATTTCAACAAACACTTCTGCAATAATTTCATTGTTACCATTAACGATGAAGGCCGCCATGTTTGATCTTGCTACTGACGTCAAGTCGGACAAACCGGAGCTCTGAAATGATACCCGAATTTCCGACCTGTAATTCCGAGTTGGACAACCGTTCAATTCATTTTTAACCATTCGGAGAACGTTTTTTCCGAGTTGTCTTGAACGCAGCAATGGTCCCGGGAGGGTGGCGGGTGGAAAGACGTCGGAACTGGTTTGGGTTGTCCAAAACCAACACGGCGTAAAGCAACGTTATTGGCAACGAACACGTTCGCACATCGGATGGCAACACGACGAACCCTTTTAATCACCTGAAGAGAAAGCACCACGCGGAAAGCCAAACAATCAGGGGATCTCATGTGAGCGCCTCATGCACAGCCACAGACGAGCGGTACTAAGCCAATGGTCTCTGTTCTTTTTCTTTTAGGTTTTGTTTCCTTGAAGGGCAATATTTGCTTAAATATGGGTATCCATTTGATTGCACTGTTCCTTAGCCTGCAAACCAGTCTTGAAAACCAACATGAAAAGAATCGTGATCTTATCGTGATCATACCCGAATGCCGTATTGCCCACCACCGATGCGTCATAACGAGTATGTTGACATAGAACTATAGCGTAAATCAGCGTCATTAATGACATCATTAGCATAATTGTTTGTTTAACATATCATGGCCATTATGGCAGGACTCGTTTTTCTCTGCATTCAAATATGAGGCTAAATCTAATCTCGTCTCGTCTTGCAGAATGTTAAATTGTTGCAGCAGTTCATAAGTCCCTACACTGGGATTGTGTATGATCCCACTCAAACAGGTAAGCCACTTTTTTTTTTACATGGCTGTTGTACATGTCATCAGAACAAAGTGAGCACATGTACTGAGGTGGGTGCAGAACCATCTCCCAATGTATTACCAGCCAACACATTTCCCGATAGTCGTACCTTTTATCTCCAGGTGTGTGTATGAAGCAGCAGAAGATGCTACATGAGGCAATCAACACAGCGCAAGACCATGGTATGTTACATAAAAGTCCTTTGTCCATAGTACGACTTGTTCTGTCCCATTACCCTTCCATAATTTGTCAGTATGTACTGTGAAATGTATTGACGCCTAAGCCACCAAATTCCTGTACATGCATTATACTTGGTGGCTGAAATAATTGCTTATTCTTTCACAAGCATTTACTGTTTAATGTGCCCGATATGGCATTGCATCACCATTGACACTATGCCTAATAGGGGTACGACATTCAGTATTTTAAAAAAATATCCTAAATCACCAAGAATTTGTCAGGTTGGAAAAGCCCCCGAAGCAGCATTTAGAGTGACCATCACAGGATACAAACTCTCCACTAAATCCCAGACTAATTAAATTATTTTAGCAGCTATATATGGCAGGGTGAGACAGGTTTCACAGACCGACACCCCTGAAACTACAAACCACACTGGAATGATTTCTAGCTAGCTGTGGTCAGGGAGTAACCTCCATCGTATCAGAGGGTACTGACTGTACCATATCTGATATTTAATAAAAGAACAATATCCACAATATAGATCAGTCTAACCCTATTACCTAATGCGTTTTTCACTTTCAGGCTTGCTACCCTTCCAGATTCCTTATGTGGAATTCTCAGGGGAAGACTACTCCAACTCCCATGATGCAGTAGGGTCCACACCACCTTCTTTATCCCTGACCTCTGGTGACCCTTGGTATAAATGGTACGGCCATATCACGCCTGACGAGAAAGAAGTGGCTAAAGTGAAGAAGACATACAAGGCTTATCTTAAATAAAGGACATTTGCTCAGCAGGAATTATACAGAGCTCTTTTTGAGTTTATCATGTGATATTTGTCAGTAATATTGTACCGTCACCAGTTTATAAATAATGTACATTGGACCATGTGAATTTCCAACTGTTTCTCATTCTTTAGTTCTGCATTTGAAAACAATAAATCACAATAAGATGAAAAATGCATTTATTTGTATTGGTTTGGATTTTGCAGATCTTGACCAAAGACCATTATTGTACACATGGATTCAGTGTTGATGTATTGCAATTTCCTCAATAGTGTAAATAACCAGTATCTTGCCCATTCTATCCCATTATCCAAGACAACTTTGTGAAACATGCCAACCCATCCAGATGGAGTGTAGGTAGCACATGATCCAAGAGGATACTGTAGCTGGTTGTTTCCGTGTTTAGACATTGGCTTTCTGTGCCGTCACTCCTTGGCCTGCTTGGCCTCCTTGGCTTCCTTGGCCTTGTTGACCAGGGTCTCTCCCAGTGCCTCCAGCACTTCCCGTTTGTAGTCGTCAAAGTCTCCATCAATCTGGTTGACTGTACAGTCCTCAACCACCCAGAGTTGGCACTTTGTCTCCATGATGAGCCTGGCATCGTGACTCACGATGAGCACCGCTGGGAAGAGGAGAAGGACACCATCCATTACATACTAGGACCCATCAGATAAATTAGCTCTAAACTCCATGGAGGGGTTCATCATCAGAGCTGTTAAGAATGTCTTCCTACCGACTGTTCACAATATGTAGAATCTTTCAAAGATAGTGATGGGTTGAGTTATGTATCAATTGTTCAGTTGAACAATACTTGAAAGTGAACGTGTTGAGTCGGTTCGCAAATGGAACAAATTATATTTCAAATAAGTGTCTGGTTAGACTGCTCTCTTGCTAAAGAAAAGAACAGTGAATCTGATCTGCGTTACCTGCCTGCCTCTGCAATGACTTCAATGCTGACTGGCAACTCTCCAAAAATGGGTTTAATCCACCAGTTGCAACAAACAAATTCTCACTTCCATATTCATCCATTGTCACCGTTACATGACACACAAACAACATAATACATGATTCATTAAATGAGTTAACAATTCAGTTGCTAGTGTATTGTGAGCTATTGCTAATAGCGAATGGTTTGTTCAGTCTGAAACCAACTGTTCAGCTGCAGAGACAGTGCCACATTTGGTTGAAAGACATGGTACAAATATGAGTTACTTGTTCAGCAGTTCAATTGCTAGTGTATGGATAAAGCTCACTTGCTGTATCAGATGTCATCTCAGACTGAATGAACCGGGGTAGCCCAAAGCACTGCTGGCTATGAAACTCATTTTAAATTAACTGATTGTGAATCGATTCACTGCTGACAGATAATCGAGTTAGTTAAAAGAATAGTTTTCCCACCACTATTCAAAGAACGTTCCCGCTGTACAACGATGCATACCTCCTTTGTACACGTTGATGGCCTCTGATAAGGCATCAATTGACTCGATGTCCAGATTGTTTGTGGGTTCATCCTAATAGAGGAGTGAAGAAAATAAATAAATAATTCATTCAGGTATCTCATAAAATATGGGCAAAAGCTTACTGGTGCTTACCAAGATAAGGACATCAGGTTGCCAGCAACAAAGCTCAGCAAACACGACTCTGGCCTTCTGGCCTCCTGTTGACAGAATTATGGACGGCATATTAGAAGACACTGGTCTCCTTCAAATACAAATTTTAATGCCTGACCATTCATGTTAATCTTTTCACTGTTCGTACCAGAGAGTTTAGATATCTGAATGGTGTGTGCGTGGCTCTCTAGGCCAAAACGTCCCAGGCACTTCCTGCTGTCCTGGTAGGGCAGGTTGAATTTCCTCATCAGGTACTCTGTGGCTGCCTCTTCCATGTTCAACTGGTCAGCATACTGCTGGTTGAAGAAGCCCACTTTCTGCAGAGAGACAAAACACATCCTTTATGTAAACTGACCAATGTTCTGCCATAATACGATAGGAAAGAAAGGCTCTGGAGCAAAATATTCATCCACATAATAAAATGATCTGATCCACCGAAATAGTGTGAAAATATTCAGCTGGAATTATGCGCTCTAAATGTGTGTTCACACTGTGAGCAACATGATCAACAAGAAGCCAGTAATCCATTAATTTCATATACAGCAGAGCGACCAGGGAAACTGATGTGTGGACGGTTAATACGCTTGTCGGCAAAAAGGAAATGTCAATGAACATCCACTGAGCTTTTCACGGTCATCAGATTTCCGTGCTTCCATGTTTCCCTACTGATGTGATTTTGTTTCATTAACAATAATTTTACCGGAAAAGTGCAAAATAGATGATAAATGGATGACAGCCATTAAAAGCTTCCCAGTTCTCTACAACTTTTATTTGGAATAAATGTCTCAAAAACAATGTTTGGAGAATGGTTGGGGTCGATGGTAAGCTTTGAAGTCATTTAATTGAGTTCTGTTTGTTTTCTGTTAATGTGAAAGGAAATACCAAAGCAGCAAAAATAGTGATTTGCCAGTTCAAAACTATCTGCACAAGACCACTTAACAGATGCAATCAGAGTCCTCTCGCACTGCCCACAAACAGTCAAAGCAACCCATCAACCATGTCGCTCCCAGTGTGAACACATGGTAACAGTGTCTATTTTAGACTGAAACAGTTACTCACCAGTCGATGATTCTTCCTCATCTCACCTTTGGTCTGAAAGATGAAAAACATTTCAGTTCACCACACAAGTCCATACCTCTCAACAACACAAAGCCTGAGACATTTCTACACACTTACTGGATTTAATTTCCCAGTGAGCAGCAGTAACAGGGTACTCTTCCCAACACCGTTGGGTCCAACTATGCAAACTGAGGAAGGAAACATGAGTTGACTGATTTGAGGTACCATGCAGTATAAATGCCTTAGAAATAAAAGCAGAGTACTTACGCCTAGACTCCATATCAATTCCAAAGTCCACATTCTTGAACAGGGGCTTCTGACCATCATAGCCAAAATCAACACCTATTTTAGAGATAATCAGAATATCAATCAATGAAGCTTTATTTGTATAGCACATTTCACAAGAGCCTCAATGACGCTTCACAGAATAGTTAAGACAAGCTAAAACAATTAAGAAAAAAAATCTAACAAACAGATTTACTAATTAAAATACATTTAAAATGTAGAACATAGAAAATTAAAAGGAAAATAAATAATAAAAAGAAAATGTGATTAGAAATGTGATAAAAGAAAAATAATATTCATATTACCATGAGAAAATTCAGTATCAGCTATGGCATCAGCTATTGAGTAGGACCTCTTGAAAAGGTGTGTTTTTAGCTTGGATCTAAAAATACCAATTGTGTCCGACTTCTGTATACTGATTGGCAGCTCATTCTATGGCAGCTCATTCTATGGCAGCTCATTCTATAGCAGAGGAGCTCTATAGGCAAACGCTCTGCCTCCTATAGTAACTGTCTATTCTAAATGCTAAACGGTAATCGCTGTTGTGAGCAAAGCATATGGGGAGGATTGAACAGAATGATGAGGTCATGTTATTTGTTAATATTTTCTCGTTCTTGTGAGAACCCTTGCTGCTGCATTCTGAAAGGTCACAAGTCTTTTTAAGGACATTTTAGTGCAACCAGATAGTAGCGCATTACAATAGTCCAAATTAGAAGTTATGGGACTAATTTTTCTGCATCGTGTATTACAATTTCCCTAACTTTAGCTACATTTTTCGGAGATAATAGAAAGCCACTGGAAATGTAATTAATATATGCATCAAAAGAGAGATCTTGATATTATTTTTTGTAAGAAAAAAGAAAAGAAGAATTGGCTCCTGATAGCAGCCTTAGAGGCAGCGAAAGAACTGAAAGTGTAACCATCTAGGTTCAAGGCATAGTCGGCCATCTTACTTTTTGAAGTCTTGTCGGAATTCAGAAGAATAAAGTTGTGTCATCCAGTCCTTAATATCTTTAAGACGGGCCTCTAACTTTGCGAGTTGCAATACTTTATCAGGTTTAACTGAAATATAAAGCTGTGTCATCACCATAGCAATGGAAATTGACGTCATGCTTGCATATGACACTCCCTAGGTGTAAACATACAGGGAAAAGAGGAGTGGTCCAAGTACAGAGCCTTGGGGAACACCGTGTCTCACTCTGGAATGGGTCTATGACTCATTATTTACTTGTACAAATTGGAAGCGATCTGTAAGATATGATCTAAATCATGAAAGCGCTTGTCCACTTAGGCCAATATGTTTTTCAAGTCTATTCAGGAGAATGTCATGGTCAATTGTGTCAAATGCAGCACTTAGATCTAGGAGTACAAGTACAGAGATAGTCACGGTCATTAGCGAGGAGATTGTTTGTAATTTTCATTAGTGCTGTTTCAGTACTATGATGTGGCCTATAACCTGACTGAAAGACCTCAGAAATGTCGCTTCAATGTAGGAATGAGCATAGTTGCTAAACTACGGATCTTTCAAGAAATTTTGACAAAAAGGAAGATTTTAAATAGGTCTGTAGTTATACAGTTCATTCAGATCTAGGCGTGATATCTTAATAATAGGCTTAATTACAGCCACTTTGAAAAACATTGGTACATATCCAGTTGTGAGAGATGTATTTACAATATTTAGTAGTGGCTTACCAATCACGGATAGTAGTTCTTAACTAGTTTTGTGGGTATGGGGTCTAAAAGGCAAGTCGATGACAGAGGAAGTGATAATTGTGAGTTGAGAGTTCGGATAGTTCTATTAGTGCAAATGTATGGAGCCACTGAGAAATTTCCACAGCCACGGTTGTAGGTGGGCAAAGGCCCGGAGACGAGGATGCGCTTACTAGTGTTTTTCAGTGACACCAGAAGCTCTTTAAAATAGTCTTTGAATGCCTCGGACCGCTGTGTGCTAGTGCCATTAGATCCAATGTGTATGATCACATTACATTACCTTACGGCATTTAGCAGACGCTTTTATCGTATATGTATACATACTATATCATCATATACATCATCATAAGGCTGTGCGATATGGACTAAATCTTCTATCACTATATGGGTAATTTCATATCGCGATACCAATATATATCACAATATAGTATGTTTTCTGTTAATGTAATGAGGAATTTGTCTGTACAAAATAACCACATGCCTCTGGGGCTGGGTATCGCCACTGATTTCCCGAATCGATTTAATTCCAAATCACAAGGTCCCAATTCGAGTCGATTCTCGATTCGATTCAATATCTATTCGGTTAGGGATGTTTCAGTTACAATACCAATTTTGCTTGGATATGAAAGAGATTCTCAGAACGCTGTAAATTTCACAATGAACCCTCTAACCTAAAGACTCAAATCTGAACAGCAATTTCAATAGCCGATGAAAACTGAGTTTGCGACAGACGAAGGAAGAGGGGGAAAATAGTGTAAACCCAACGTGCACGATGGCTGAGCCGGGAATGAAAGACAAACGTGAATGTCTTCTCCCTCTTTTCCTCTGCAAATCGCAGCACAAACCACAATTGCCGAAAGCCGTATCGGCTGCATGTTTGTTTTGTTATCAAAATACATTCACATGAGTGCAGGTGTATTACAAAAAAAACATTTTCAGTCTTGCCTATGGTCTGCTCCTCAAAGACAGCAGTCGTTGTGTGCGTCACAAGAGACTGAAAATCAGCAAATTTCAGTCAAATGCACTGCTCAATCTTTTCGCTATGTTTAGAAAAATGTTTGTATGTGTCCCCATTATTAGTTCGATTTAGTTTACTAGTACAAAAATATTTATGTCTGTGGTTGTAGTGGGTATGGGAGACAAACGTGTCAAACTAGTTTCAATGCAATATCTTGTCTACACTTTGCACACTAATGATAAAAGCATGTTCAGCTGCTGCAACAGGCTGAAAATTCCTAAAAATCTCTTACTATGTAGTCCCAAGATGGGTGGAGAGAGTGGAGGTGGGTTGGGGAAGGTGAACTTGACGGTGTATTCTTTAGGCCTCTTGAGCAGCTCTGTGGCCTCCTGGCTCTCACCCTCCATACCTCCCTTCTTCTTGCCTTTCAGTTGCTTTCTAGTCTGGACTTCCTTAGTCTGCTTCTCCTGAGAGGAAAATCAAAACGATGGTGTGAGCAGCAAGACCAAGAGACATGAGAGATGGCTATGGGGAAAGCATGGGCATCAACTAGATATGTCCAGGTGTGGCACTTGACATAGCTTAGATTAAAGGACCAATGTTCTCTCTAAGCTTACAGTTTGGTGACCTACAGTACGTCTAATCAATCATGTTTTATTTATATAGCCCTCTTATACAAGCATGTCTCAAAGGGCTTTACATATACATACTAAACTACATCATACACTACACTACACACAAGCACATCTATTTTGCATGTCTTTGGACTGTGGGAGGAAACCGGAGCAACCGGAGAAAACCCACGCGAACACGGGGAACTCGACACAGCAAACTCCACACAGAAAGGACCGGGGGAGATAATGATTTACTACACCTACTAAATAATAAGACATTTTGTTGATTTAAGCGTGTTTAAGTGTTAATCATAAATTATATTAGATGCAGGGACTTTGCCATAGTTAATGGGCTGGTGACACCACCGCAAATTGTGTCTACACCTTCTGTTCATTTCAACGGAACAGCGCACAACACAAGTTCACTTCAACTTGTGAAGCTGCTTCACAAGTTGTTCAACTTTAACCTGTGAATTTGACTCATTGATGCTCAATCAATACAAAACGAGGGGATGGGATTGATCCCCTTCTGCCAACATGGTGGAAGCTGTCATTTTAGTGCAGGGCTCGAAATTGCGACCGTTTTGGTCGCATATGCGCCCAAAATTTAGTCTGTGCGACTTCGAAATATAATTGGTTGCACCTGTGCGAGTGTAAATAATTGTTCTGGTGCAACCGTTTTTTCCTTCTTCACTTGAACGTCCCTTTCTCTAAATTCGCTCTGGTG
>OMOT01038574.1:0-30394 GCA_900312575.1 Acanthochaenus luetkenii
CAGTAGCTCAGGAGGTAGAGTTCCTGCCCCGCAACCGCAAGGTCGGCGGTTCGAGTCCAGCTCCTCCCGGGGATAAATCTGTCGTAGTGTCCTTGAGCAAGACACCTAACCCCAAAATTGCTACCAGGGCGCTGTACTGTACATGGCAGCTCTCTGCTCCGGCCCCCCTAGCATGTGTGTTTGTGCAATCACTTGTGTGTATCCGGGGGGGATCCGTGATGGATTAAATGCAGAGAAATAATTTCACTAGGTGTGCAGTGCTCTGTGCATGGGTGTGACAATAAAGTATACATTGAAATAATTATTTCCCTAATATACTATTTCCACAGTAACTCCTGGGCAGCCTCGTACTCCTGAGGTGAACACTGTCACCAAATCCACCATGGTGGTTGAATGGGACAAACCAGGTGTAGATGGAGGCAGTGTCGTTACTGGCTACTACTTGGAGAGACGTGACAAGAAGAGCCTGCGCTGGATCAGAGTTTACAAAGACCCCATCACTGACATCAAACAGGCTGTCTACCACCTCACGGAAGGAAATGAGTACCAGTACCGTGTCTGTGCCATCAACAAGGCTGGAGAAGGACCGTTCTCTGATGTGTCTGACTACTATAAGGCTGCGGACCCAGTTGGTACGTGCAGTGATAGAGCTTAACTTCTTACAACAACAATAAGTTAAAACAAATGTTTTGCATACACAAAGCAAAATAACACATTTATATAAATAAATAAATGGTAAATGGACTGCATTTATACAGCACTTTTTACAGTCTACACAGCCATCCATGTTTATACTAAGCAGACATGTTTCTTGCTATATTTTAACTGTGTATTCCCAAAGTCAGTGGATAGGCAGGCCTAAGTTTGTATTTATATAAAATATTATATATTATATACAGGAAGCTACTGAACTCTGCAGGCTGTGACCTCTCTTACAACTTCAACATGCACACACCCCTTCTGTACTTAACCTATACATTCTACTCATCAGATCCACCATATGAGCCTTGCAAGCTGAAGGTGGTTGACTCCACCAAGACCTCCATTACTCTGGGCTGGTCCAAGCCTGAATGGGATGGAGGCAGTGAGGTCACCAGCTACATGGTGGAAAAGCTGGTTGAGGGAGAGGAAGAATGGGCCCTCATTACCTCTAAAGGAGAGGTCAAAACGACAGAGTACACAGTCCACGAACTGAAGCCAGATGTCAACTACTTCTTCAGAGTGTCTGCTGTTAACTGCGCTAGCCGCGGAGAACCCCTGGAGATGACTGAGCCTGTACAAGCTAAGGATATCCTGGGTACATTAAACACACTTCACATTTTCAACATCAATAATTAGAGTAAAAATACAGTGTAGGCAATGCTTTAACAACACTTAATGAGACTTTTGTTTTTTTCTTAGCGGTGTCAGTGCATGGTAGCTGCACTTCATGATATAAACACATAATTTGTTTTATTGGTGATGTATATTTGCACATACAAGGACTTTTTCTTGGTATTATTGCTCACATAGACACATCTAAGATACAAAATAAGCATACCAGTAAAATGAATATGATTTAAATGTAGGAATAAAATGTAAGTACAAAACATATCGACAAATGTATGTGTATGTCTATAAGTCCGGAGTAGTGCAGAGAATATAAATACAAGTATAAAATACAAAATATCAACAAAACGTATGTGTATATATTGGTCCGTAGCAGTGCAAGACTGTAAATATAATATAACAAATATCAACAAATATAAATGTATATATGAATCCGGAGTAGTGCAATAATGTAAATATAATGTCTCACAGTTCAGCTGTTCATGACAGCAAAATTCATACACGTATAGATATATGTTTGCATTACCTTGTCTATTTTTCATGATTTTTACAGAGGAGGCCAAGGTTGACCCAGATGTAGCCATGAGAACTCATTACATCGTGAAGGCAGGCAATGATGTAGAGCTGTCTGTTCCTATGAGGGGTAGACCAACTCCCACAGCCTCCTGGAACAAGGGAGAGGAATGCATTGACCATGACCCGAAATATGAGTTCCACCATTCAGACACTACCTCAGTTCTTGTTATGCGTGAGGTAACTAGGCTCGACACTGGAAAGTACACAGTCAAGATTGAGAACGGTGTAGGAGAGGCCAAGACACTGACCCTGTCTGTGAAGGTCCAGGACACACCAGCTCAGTGCAGGAACTTGGTGCTGAAGGACGTGACCCGTGGAAAGGTCATTCTTTGCTGGGAGCCTCCACTCCTTGACGGTGGTGCCGAGATCACAAACTACATTGTTGAGAAGAGAGACTCTTCCAAGAGAGCCTACTCTGCTGTGACAAACAAATGCACAGACACAACATACACCATTGAAGACCTCTCGGAGAAGACGTCCTTCTTCTTCCGTGTGTTAGCAGAGAATGAGAATGGTGTTGGTGATCCATGTGACACAGCTGAGCCAGTGAAGGCTACAGAGACCCCAGGACCTGTCAAGGAGGTGTGTATGAAGGATTCATCCAAGACCTCTGTCACTCTACAGTGGCTGAAGCCTGATTATGATGGCGGCAGCATAATCTCTGACTACGTCATTGAGATGAGGCTCAAGAACCAGGAGGAATGGTCATTGGGAGGAACCAGCAAACAGTGCGAGTTTGAAGTCAAGAAACTCAAGGAGCACTCAGACATGTTCTTCAGAGTTGCTGCCAGGAATGAGAAGGGACAGGGCGACTTTGTTGAGGTTGGGCCTATCAAGGTGATTGACTACATTATCACACCTGAGGCCTGCCTTGCAGACTACCCAGAAGGCAGCGTCAGTGTTCGCCTTGGTCACAATGTGCACATTGAGCTGCCATACAAGGGCAAGCCCAGACCTGCGATTTTGTGGCTGAAAGACAATCTACCTCTGAAGGAGAGTGACCAAGTTCGCTTCAAGAAGACAGACAGCAAAGCCACTCTAATGATCAAAAATCTGAGAAAGGAGAATGAGGGTAAATACACCCTGACCCTCGACAACAAGGTTAACAGGAGGTCCTTCCACATCCATGTCATCACTCTTGGACCGCCATCAAAGCCTGTTGGACCCATCCGCCTGGATGAGGTGAGAGCTGAGAGCATCATGATCTCCTGGGATGAACCAAATGATGACGGCGGTGGAGAAATCACCTGCTACTCCGTGGAGAAGCACGACACCTCCCAGTTTGACTGGAAAATGGCCTGCTCCAGCGTAGAGGGAACTCAATTCAAGGTTCCTAACCTGATCAAGGGTGTCCAGTACCAGTTCAAAGTGTGTGCTGAGAACAGGTACGGTGTCAGTGAGCCTCTAGTCTCACAGATGGTCATCGCCAAGCACCAGTTCAGGCCTCCAGGCCCACCAGGCAAGCCCGTCGTGTACAATGTCACCAACGATGGCATGACCATCCAGTGGGAGCAGCCCATCTATGACGGTGGTACACCCATCCAGGGTTTCCATGTGGAGAAGAAGGAGAAGAACAGCATCATGTGGCAGAAGGTCAACACAGTGCTGGTGACAGAGAGGGACTATAGGATCTTGGGCCTGATTGAGGGCCTGGAGTACTCCTTCAGAGTCTACGCCCAGAATGATGCTGGTTTCAGCCGCATGAGTGATGAGAGCAAGCCAACCATGGCCGTCTCTCCTGTTGGTAAGTGCTGAGTCAGACTATTATGAATACTGAATACTTGCACTACAACACATCACTTTAATTTATACTATTCACACCTTGTACTTCTAATATATATATATTGCAACTGTAAAACTGTAAAATTAGTGGTGTTTTAAAATGCTGACTCATGTATTGAGTAAAATGGTAAAATAAGTCAAATAAATCTCATGTTTTGCAGATCCTCCTGGCCAGCCTGACTATGTTGATGTGACAAGTGACTCAGTAACACTGAAATGGGATGCACCCAAACGTGATGGAGGCAGCAAGATTACTGGCTACAACATTGAGAAACGCCAAGGACAGGGCCGCTGGTTCAAGGCCAACTTGACTGATGTGCATGACTGCCAGTATGCTGTTACCGGCCTGACAATGAATGAGCGCTACGAGTTCAGAGTGATCGCCAGGAATGCCATTGGCGTTGTCAGCCCACCTTCCAACTCCTCTGGCTTCATAGTGGTCAGAAGTGAGAATGGTGAGTGATGACAGGACAGCAGTAGCATAGAGGTTAGAGAAGCAGGCTTGTGACTGTAAAATTGCCAGTTTGAATCCCGGGGCTGGCTGGGAAAATGAGGTTGAGGAAAGTGAATGAATAACGCTCCCCCCTCCCTCAACAAGGCTCAACCCCCAACTGCTCAGTGGCCAACAGTAGAAAACTGTGGTCGTACTGGGCAGTTCACTAGTGTGAATATGTGTAACTGTGTGAATGTGTAGCAGAGCGCAGCTGTAAAAGAAGTGTGTTCAGTCGACATTCCATGGATGAATAAATGTAAAAAAAAATGACCTAATGACCTTTTAATAACACTGGGCTCTTGTATGTATTATTTGTAAAATGTTACTCTACAAGAACTTTTTGGAATTTGGTTGAAGCTATTTAGAGCAATTGATGTTAACTGTACCTATCAGCCTGTATTTCTGGGCATTTTAAAACTATACTAAACACAGATAGAACTTGAATTCCAAGTTTTGTGTACCAACAAATCCAGTATTAACCAGGAATTCACACGTCCAAAAATAATCCCATCTCACCCCTTTCTCCTCCAAACCAGCTACTCCAAATATTGAGTTCGGCCCTGAGTACTTTGAGGGTTTGACAGTCAAGGCAGGAGACAGCATCAGGCTGAAGGTGACTGTCACTGGCCGCCCTATTCCCAAGGTCATCTGGTACAGAGACGGTGTGGAGATTACCAAGAAAATGATGGACATCATCAATGTGGCTGGATCCAGCACTCTGTTTGTCAGGGACGCTGACCGTACACATCGTGGTCTCTACACTGTGGAGGCTATCAATGGATCTGGAAGCAAGAAGGAGAACATCAACGTGCAAGTCCAAGGTGCGCAATTTTACATGTTTTCTGTTTATATTATAGTTACATTTTTAACTTGGACAGAAGATCAATGAATCAAAGTAAATCAATCAACTGCTCAATATTTTGTTATTCTTACAGTCATAAGACAGAGCTATTATATCATATTATTATTATTTCCCCTGTGACGCAGACACCCCCGGGGAGCCAGCAGGACCTATCACTTTCAGCAACATCTCTGAGGGAAAGTGTACCCTGTCCTGGAACCCACCAGAGAACGACGGCTGCTCAGAGGTTTCCCATTACATCATTGAGAAGCGTGAGACCTCCAAGATCTCCTGGACCTTGGTGTCTGACGAATGCAAGGCATGCACCTTCAATGCCACCAAGCTCATCAAGACCAACGAGTATCAGTTCAGGGTCTCTGCTGTCAACAGGTTTGGAGTGAGCAGACCTTTGGACTCCTGCCCCATCATTGCACAGCTGCAATACAGTAAGTGGAAAGCTGGATATGACCCTGTTTGTTTGGTTATTAGCACATTCCTAATTCAATCAATCAATCAATCAATCATGTTTTATTTATAATCATGTTCATAATACCTGATCTCTTATACGCACACATGATAGTCATCTCAAGATATGTTTTAGCAGTTTCAAATACATTAAATCTGCACATAGAATCTGGACATTAGTCGCACAATCATAAAAATATTTGAGACAAAAGAAATATGACATCTCTACATTACTTTCCTTGTTTAATCATTGCACATAATGCATCTAACCAAACCATTATCGTTTCCCCCAGCTACTCCTGATGCTCCAGGCACTCCTGATGCCACAGAGGTGACAGGAGAGAGCATCACCCTGGCCTGGACCACTCCCACATCTGATGGAGGCAACCCCATCCAGTACTACATCCTGGAGAAGCGTGAGAAGAAGACTGTCCACTTCTACAAGGTTATTTCCAAGAAGCCCATCACCGAATGTGCTCACAAGGTACTCAACCTGACAGAGGATATGGAATATGAGTTCCGTGTCATGGCCGTGAATGATGCTGGTGTTGGAGCTCCCAGCAACATCTCCATGCCTATCAAGGCCGCCGAGCCCAAGGATATCCCCTGTGCTCCATCTGTGGTCTGTGTGTCAGACTCCACCAACACTTCCATCAGTCTGGAATGGAGCAAGCCTATGGACGACGGAGGCATGGAGATCCTGGGCTACATCATTGAGATGTTGAAGGGAGAAGCAGAGGAATGGAAGAGAGTCAATGAGGAGCTGGTTGCAGAAATGACCTACATGGTAACTGGTCTGGAGACAGGAGCTGAGTACAAGTTCCGTGTTGCAGCTGTCAATCATGTGGGTAAGGGAGAGGGAATGGAGACTCCAGAGCCTGCTCAGGCTGTGGACAGACTAACACCACCAGAAGTGGATATTGACGCCAGCTTCAAGCAGACGCATATTGTCAAGGCCGGAGGCTCAGTGTGTCTGGACATTCACTTCAGAGGAAAGCCCATACCCAGTGCCACCTGGGTGAAGGAAGATGGAGAGCTGGGTGTCATGGCTGAAATCACTACTACAGATGGTTACAGTTCACTAACCATGGAAAATTGCACTAGAAATTACACGGGCAAATACACCATTACCTTGGAGAATTTCAGTGGCAGCAAGGCCATTACTTTCACTGTGAAGGTGATGGACACCCCTGGACCTCCACAGGCCCTGGCCTTCAAGGAAGTGTCCAGAGGCTCGGTCACACTGATCTGGGAGCCTCCTCTGAATGACGGTGGAGCCCGCATCCATCACTACATTGTAGAGAGGCGTGAGGCCAGCCGCCGCACTTGGCAGCAGTGTGGTGGAAAATGCACTCAGCATATCCTGAAGATCCAGGACCTGCTGGAGGGAGTGCCATATTTCTTCCGAGTCTCAGCTGAGAACCAGCACGGTGTGGGTGAGGCCTTTGATCTGACTGAGCCTGTCACTGCCACAGCAGAGCCAGCATCTCCAAAGAGACTAGACGTCCTGGACACCACAGACAACACTGTGTCTCTGGTCTGGCTGAAACCAGAACATGATGGTGGCAGCCGCATCCAGTGTTTTGTCATTGAGGCTAAACCAAAGGGTACAGATAAATGGATGGTGGTTGGAAACACCAAGAGTCTCACCTACATGGTTGAAAAGCTTAATATGGGGGATGAGTATGACTTCCGTGTGAAGGCCAAGAACGAAGCTGGCTTCAGCCAGCCTAGGGAAACTCTGGCCTCTGTGCTGGTCAAGGAACCTCACATTGAACCTGCAGCTGACCTCAGCGAGATCACTAACCAGCTCATCACATGCAGGTCTGGCAACACCTTCACCATCAATGTTCCTATCAGTGGTAGACCTGCTCCTAAGGTGAGCTGGAAGCTGGAGGAGATGAGGCTGAAGAGCTCAGACAAAGTCTCTATCAAAGTATCCAAGGACAGAACCAGCCTCTCAGTCAAGGAGGCCATGAGAGGAGATGGAGGTAAATACTACCTGACTTTGGAGAATGTAGCAGGAACCAAGACCTTCACTATCGAAGTCAACGTCATTGGTAGACCCAGTCCTCCCACTGGACCCATCGAGATCTCCTCCATCACCTCTGAGTCCTGTGTTCTCAACTGGGAACCACCAGAGGATGATGGTGGTACTGACATCACCAACTACATTGTGGAGAAGCGTGAGTCCGGCTCCACTGCCTGGCAGCTGATCAACTCCAGTGTGAAGCGTACAACCCTCCATGTCAGTCACCTGACCAAGTACATGCAGTACACCTTCAGGGTTTGCGCTGAGAACAGGTTTGGCGTCAGCAAGTCCACTGAGTCGGAGACTATTGTCGCTGAGCATCCATTCAGTGAGTACAGTATTACATAGAAGCACCTGAATTTCCCCTAGGGGATCAATAAAGTGCAGTCTAATCTAATCTAATATTACAGTGAAAAAAAGTGATGTAACAGTAAACCTTAACATGAAATAGTAAAGAGAAAAACTGCACTACTGTATTTTTTGTGGTTTTGCTAAATACTGGGTGTTTCAAAAGTACGTATACATTTTAAATAATCATAAAAAACAAAATGTTTATCCTATTTAGATATTTTAACAAAAATAATTAAACATTAAATTGGTCATATTGAACATTTGAGCATGTATTAATATTTTAGACTTAAGTCAGATTTAATATTACTTTTGAGACAGGCTATATTGTATGTGACTTTACTCAGCAAGACATCTCATTGTTATAACAGCACCTCCTGGCCCACCAACAAGACCCATAGTCTTCGGTGTCACCTCCAACACAATGAACATCAAATGGGAGGAGCCCTTCAATGATGGCGGCAGCAAGGTGACGGGCTACTGGATTGAGAAGAAGGAGACGAACATCATCCTGTGGGTGAGGGAGAACAAGATCCCATGCTTTGAGTGTTACTACAAGGTGGAAGGTCTGGCTGAAGGCCTGGAGTACCAGTTCAGGATTTATGCCATGAACAGTGCCGGACTGAGCAAAGCCAGCGAGGCCTCCAAGAGGGCTGTGGCCCAGAACCCTGTTGGTGAGTGTTAACACGCTTTAGTATCATATAGGGCAGCACGATATTGACAAACAATCATGTTGAGGTTATTTAGCTGACAGTATACAGAAACACATTTTTCAAAATGTTTAAATGTTCAGTAAACTAGAAACATTTGTAATAAAAAACAGAGATTTTGTTGCTTTGTTGTTTGCTGTTTAAATACAATGGCCGTTTTTTTAAATTATATGCAATTTGATTTATAGGCCAAAAATCACCATGTTTAGTGTTGTAAGCAGCCACCACTCTGATAAAACAATTGCAGCCTCCTGTCATCAAATTACCCATTTAAATATTTTTGTAAAGTTATTAATAAATATTATAAATACAGTATACTGTACTTTACAAATACATATAGTAACTCACAAAGACATTCTCAACAACCAAATTATGACATAGTGGTCCTACAATATTGTGAACACTAATAGACGTAACAAAGAAAGCACATATTCTATAGCGTTTGGACCCATTATTATATATTATCCACTATAATTAGGTAGCTGGTCATTGCCTGACAGAAACTGTTGTTTCTGTCTCTTCTCAGATCCACCAAGTAAGCCGGAAGTCACTAATGTCACCAGATCCACCGTCTCCCTCAAATGGTCTTCTCCACTGAACGACGGAGGCAGTCCCATCGTGGGATACATCATTGAGCGTAAGCCGTACACCCTGACCGGTGAAGGCCGCTGGCTCAAGTGTAACTATACCAATGTGACGGATACCTTCTTCACCGTCACCGCCCTGGGAGAGGGAGAGCCCTACGAGTTCAGAGTCGTCGCCAAGAACGCCAACCAGGTCTTCAGCTTGCCTTCCGAGTCCACTGGCTCTGTGCAGTGCAAGACTGACTTTGGTAAGATGTGCATCTCTGCTAATGAATTACATTACGGCATTTAGCAGACGCTTTTATCCAAAGTGACTTACATACCATCACACCGTTGGCGGAGGCAGCCATGCAAGGCACCAACTTGCTCAACGGAAGCAATTTGGGGTTAGGTGTCTTGCTCAACGACACTATGACAGATTTTTTTCCCTGGGAGAAACTGGACTCGAACCTTCAACCTTGCGGTTGCTAGGTGGGCAGGAACTCTACCCCCTGAGCTGCTGCCGCCCTAGCTACTGACCTGAATTAACATCACCAATACAACACAGATACACAACCACACACACTTTTGCACTTCTGTCATCTTACCTCAAGTAATATGGCGACAATAGCCAAAATCAATCCACCAACAGTGACAGTGACAACAAAGAAGTAATTTATGATCTTTATTATCATATCCTTATAGCACCATCAACCATGTTTATTTCTTTCCTGTCCAACAGAGCCTCCAAAGGCCCAGCTGGACAGCAAACTCCTGTCCGACACTGTGACGGTCAGAGCCGGTTCAGACCTGGTTCTGGATGCTGCTGTGGGAGGTCGGCCTGACCCAAAGGCCTCCTGGTCCAAGGGAAACAAGGACTTGGAGCTGTGTGAGAAGTACCACCTGCAGTACACCCCTACCAAGGCTATGGCCATCATCAAGTTCTGCGACAGAGATGATACTGGAAAGTACATCCTCACTGTTAGGAACGTCAGTGGAACAAAGACCGCCGAGGTCAACGTCAAAGTGCTTGGTGAGTGTGAAAAATCGTCTTTTACATTATATTCAATTACATACATTTTCCCAAAAAATTGTTTAATTTTGATGTTACAACTTTAGGTATTACAATAATAATAATAACAATAATAATTTCCCAGATACCCCTGGAGTGTGCGAGGGAAGCATTGAAATCAGAAAGATCACAGAGGAGTCGTGCATGCTGAGCTGGAAGCCTCCTCTTGAGGACGGAGGTGACGAGGTGACTCACTACATCGTGGAGAGGCGCGACACCAACAGGCTCAACTGGGTCATCATGGATGCCGAGTGCAAGGAGCTGACCTGCAACATCACCAGGCTGTTCAAGAACACAGAGTACTTGTTCAGAGTCAGGGCAGTCAACAAGTATGGACCTGGAGTCTACCTCCAGTCAGACCCCATGATCGCCAGAAACACATTCAGTAAGTGCAACTTTTGACTGGTGTGATGTCACATTTTTACCGGCTGAACCATGTCAATTAATTGTTGATATGGGTTATCACTACTCCATCAAAAAGTGCAAAATCAGTTCAAAATAAAACTAAAATGAGAATATTCATAGTAATAATAAACTTAAAACACAACAAAACAACAAAAAGACAAAAACAGCTCAATATAAAACAACAAAACCTAAAAGCATAACAATAAGAGCACAACATACTGAAAATCACAACTGATTCAAATATCCAAGGTCAGATAGTTCCTGCACACACAGGATCTTTTAGGAAGTTTAAAAGAAGATACTGATCTGGCTAGCCTAATATCCTCAGGCAAGTCGTTCCAAAGCCTAGGGGCCATAATAGCAAAGGCCTGATCGCCAAATATTAGGTTAAAAACAAAAAGTGAAACCACATGACTCTTGTTAATAAGGGTTGATCAAGTCTTCTCTGTAACACTCTGTAACGTTCTAATCGCCAACTTCTCTGTCTTTCTCCAGCCGTACCGTCTCCTCCTGGTGCTCCAGAGATCCTGGTATCAGGAAAGGACTTTGCCACCATTGAGTGGCTGAAGCCAGAGAGCGACGGCGGCAGTGGAATAATCCACTACCTGGTGGAGAGACGTGAGAGGAAGAGCGCCCGCTGGGTGAAGGTGAACAGAGATGGAGCTCACCTGGACACCACACTGAAGGTGTCTGGTTTGACCGAGGGCAACATCTACCAGTTCAGAGTGACTGCTATAAACAAGGCTGGAGAGAGCGAAGCCAGCGATGTTTCCCTCTATGTTGTTTGCAGAGTGCCTACATGTAAGTCCAGTTTGTTCATACATTGTACAGACCTAAATACCTAACATTACTTGGAATTACACCATTTATTTCGAAACTGCTGCAGCTGTACATAAAATGCATACAATTTTAGAATTTAGACAATTAGCTGACAGTCTTCACCAGAGCGATTTACAATGAGTGCAACAGGAGAATATGCTTACATTTACAAATCCGATTTTACCGTCTCTTGTGACATGATTAAAGGGTAACCACATCCATTAATAAAAGATGTGAAGGCAGAAAAGATTTGGCAGTATCATAGATATATTGATCTTCAGTCCTGTATCCTCCCCTCTCAGGCACCCCTGCTCCTCCCTCTATCCCTCGTATCACTGACACTCACGCTGACAGCATCAGCCTGGCCTGGTCCCGCCCTGTGGAGGACGGAGGAGCAGATGTGATTGGCTACGTCCTGGAGATGCAGGAAGCTGGGGCAGAGGAATGGAACAAGGCCCACGAGAAGAACCTGAGGGGTACAGAGTACGTGATGACCGGCCTCTCGGCAGGGAAGAAGTACTGCTTCAGAGTGGCTGGCATCAACATCAATGGCACTGGAGACTTCAGCGAGCCGTGCTCCGAGACCGAGCCAGTTGAGAGAATTGGTAAGTGAGATGTACTCTACTGTCTTGTTCTGTTTCCACTCTGTTCTAGTCTCTCGCTTGGTTGTTTTGAACACTTGGTAAAGTACTAAACAGCAAGTTAAACCAATTGCAATAGTAGAATAAACCTAAAAACCTAGATCGCCAACAATGCAAGCAGCCAATTGTACATTACTAATTCACTCTTCTCATACAGAAACTCCTGACCTCGAGCTCCACGATGACCTGAAGAAGACCCTCTGCCTGCGTGCCGGAGGCTCCCTGCGCCTCTTCGTCACTGTGACCGGTCGTCCTGCTCCTGCCGTCACTTGGAGCAAGCCTGGCGTTGACCTCCACAGCCGTGGCTTCATTGAGGTCACTAGCACATCCACTACGCTCATCATCGACAAGGTCCACCGCTATGATGCCGGCAAATACACCCTGGTGGCTGAGAACTCTGCTGGGAAACAGGAAGTCAACATTCTTGTCAAGATCTATGGTAAGATGATGATAATGTGTAAAAATAACATCAAAATATTCAGAGCGACGTACGATGAGTGCAACGTTAGAATAAGCAACCATGTAAAATCTCAGTATTCACCTGAAACTTTGCTACAGTCACAACGTGCTCTACATACAATGAAACTAATGAATAAAAGTCAATACACAATAGGACAGACATTATTATTATTATATATATAGTAATATTAAAAGTGAATTGAAAGCTGTACACTCAGATAGCAATATTGATATTATTATGAAATACATCATTTATTTTGTCTTCATCAGACATCCACTGGATTAGAGACACATCTTGCATGAAAAAGAACATCAAGCAGTTTCAACAAGGGGGGGCTCAGGCTCAATGCTGAGTGTATCCCAGATGGCAGGATAAAGGTTTCAAATCTCCCACAGTCCAAAGACATGCGCTTGTGTGTAGTATGTATATGATGTAATTAGTATATAATGATGTACAGTATATATATGATGATGTAGTATATATATATGATGATATGTAAGTCGCTTTGGATAAACAAGTCTGCTAAATGCCGTAATGTAATGTAATGTATAAGCAGATAGGTAACCAAATAGTTTCTCACTCGTCATCTGGAATAGTTTCCCCCAGATCAACCTCCCAGAGAGCCTTAATATAACCTGTGTCTTCAACTGAGATTGACAAGGCTTTGTAGAACCTTGTAGTATGTTTTCTGGTGTTACAATCTTGAATAACCCTCAACAGGAGAATGAGAGAACCCATTTGTGTATAACCTAACAGCAGAAGAAATAAAACTGCGCACCTGCAAATACCTAAAAACCTGGTTTGTATGAAGACTGTACTTCTCCTTAAGCTGATCAAAGGACATACTGCCGTCTGCCACCAAGTCATCTACAGTCTGAAAACCCTTTTCCAACCACAGGAAGAAGGCACCATCCGCCAAATCAGGATTGAAACACTACCTTTGAAAATGTATGTGATGTTTAACTACTCATTTATTTTTCATGTAAGATACTCCTGGACCAACTGGACCAATCAAGATCAAGGAGCTGACCAAGGAGTCTGCCACCATCTCCTGGGATGCCCCAATCGTGGACGGTGGAGCGCCAGTGAACAACTACATCATCGAGAGACGCGAGGCCTCCATGAGGGCCTACAAGACTGTCACCTCCAAGTGCAGCAAGACCTCCTACAAGATCGACGGTCTGATGGAGGGCCTGATGTACTACTTCCGAGTCCTCCCTGAGAACATCTATGGTGTGGGCGAGTCCTGTGAGACCCCAGATATTGTCCTGGTGTGTGAGGTGCCTCAGCCTCCGCAGAAATTGGAGATGATCGACGTCACCAAGAGCACCGTCACCCTGGGCTGGGAGAAGCCTGAGCACGATGGCGGCAACAGGCTGACAGGCTACGTCATCGAAGCCTGTAGGTTCGGTACTGACAAGTGGATGAAGGTGGCCACAATGAAGACCACAGACTTCGAGCACACCATTGACAAACTGAATGAGAACGAGCAGTACTTGTTCAGGATCAGAGCAGTCAACAGCAGAGGAGCCAGCGAGCCCAAGGAGATTGTTACAGCCATCACTGTACAGGAACAGAGAGGTAATGGACAATATTTTATTACCTACATGTAAACTTTACATACTCATAAAATATCAATCGTAGAAATATATAATACATATTGCTGTTGTCATGTGAAAACCTTGTGACTCCAGTTTGGGGGATTTTCATGTTTCACTTAAATTGAAGGATTACATGCTCCTCTATGGGTTTTGGAAATTCTACCATTCTTGGGCTTATAAAACCCTTTCAAACCCCTTTAGATAAACTCAAAAATGTATGGTTGTCAAGCAAACATTTGTATTGCTTTCTTGAAAGCGGTACATTTTGGAGATTTGTGGTTTTCACCCAACAGTGACAATATATATCACCCTAATAGTTCACAGGCTGTCTCTCAAGTGAACTATATTCCTATATATGTTATGTATTGATGTCTCTTTCTCTTGTAGTTATGCCCGTGGTGGACCTCTCCAGTATTCCTCAGAAAGTCATCAACATCCTGGCTGGCAAGACTCTGGAACTGGACCTGCCCATCATTGGTAGGCCCCCTCCTGTCTGCTCCTGGTACTTCAGCGACAACAAGATGAAAGTTACTGACCGTGTCAAGATCCAGAGCACTGGAAAGTTTTCTAAGCTCACCATGTCGGAGACCACCATCGACGACACCGGAGACTACACCTTGGAGGTGAAGAACTCCACCGGAACCACCACCGAGGTCATCAAAGTCATCATCCTCTGTAAGGAATTTCCCTCTCTCAACATGTATTTATTTTTGTTGTGATTGTTTTCAGACCCCCATGCTTTTTTCATATTTTTCCCTCCTTTACTATATATGATTACATTTATTTCAGAAATTGAGGGTTTACATAGATGTACATTTTAGACATTTAGCTGATGCTCTTATTGAAAGCACCTTACAATGAGTTCAATAGTTGAATGAAGTCAGATTCCTAGATTGCTGACATTACAAGAAATCAGTACCAAGTTGACAGTGTTATCCAGAGCAACATACAATGGATGCAGTAGAAGTTGACACTCTTATATAAAGTAGAAGCCAGCCAAACATTTGTTGTTGTTTTTACAATTATTTGACTGTAGTCTAATCACTGCAATAATGCTGTCATTCTCTTTTTCCCAGCCAAACCCGATGAACCAAATGGACCAATCAGGTTTGATGAGATTGATGCCGCCTCCGTCACCTGCAGCTGGGATCCTCCAGTTAGAGATGGTGGAGCTCCCATCAGCGGCTATGTGGTGGAGCAGCGCGACGCCCACCGACCCGGCTGGGTACCCGTCTGCGACTCCATCAGCCGGCCGACCTTCAAGTTCGAGAACCTGATTGAGGGAGATGAGTATGTCTTCCGTGCAGCCGCTGTAAATCGCTATGGCACTGGAGAGTTCCTGCAGTCTGAGATCGCCATGTGCAAGAGCTTGAAGAGTAAGTCAGTCCTTTCTAAGTATCATTGCACATTTAGCTTACACTACTATACAGAGAGAGTACAAGTCAACCTGTATTAATCACCATGCTAGCAAGCAGCCTGGTAGTAAAGACTAAAGGATCAACAATACAATCCTATGAACTAAAAGAATAGAGGGATAGTTTTTCTGTCACTCACTTCACTGTGTTATTACTAAATGACTAAAGGTTGTTTAGTAATAACATATTAGTGAATTACTAAAAGGTTGTTGTACATTTTATATTCTTGGCATTTAGCTGATGCTCTTATCCAGAGTGAATTTAAAATAATACAACTGCGACAGCAGAATAGACTTAGATTCATAGATCTCCAACATTACATAGTACATTTGTAAAATAATTGCACTCATAACAATTAAGTCATCATGAGATCATTACAATTCTAACAATTACAATCATAACACATTATCATCTAGATAGACATTATATTGCCTTGTTAACAGCTTGGCGATATATTATCCCTGCTCTACAGATGTGCCTGGACCTCCTGGTAGACCCACCATCTTTGACGTGTCTCGTGATGGCATGACCGTGGCCTGGAACCCACCAGAGGAGGACGGTGGCCTTGAGGTTTCTGGATACATCATTGAGCGTAAAGAAGTCAGGTCAGACAGATGGGTGCGTGCCAACAAGAACCCCATCACCATGACCAGATACAGATCTACAGGGCTGATCGAGGGCCTGGAATACGAACACAGAATCACTGCCATCAACGCCAGAGGAATAAGCAAACCAAGTCTGCTCTCCAAACCAGCAGTGGCAACAGATCCCATCGGTGAGAGAAGAAAGCTGTTTTTATTCATTTGTGGTTAAAACTTTGTATCATTTTAGGTGACACAGTAGAATAAACTTACATTCATATAGATAGTTGACATTACAAGCATTATAGTGCAATACAGAATAATCTTTTAGAGTCCTTTACACCTCGCTATATATAGTCATGTTTATATACAATTTTAATTCCCTCCTCAGACCCACCTGGCTGCCCTCAGAACCCGAGGATCACCGACACCACCAAATCCTCTGTGTCCCTGGCTTGGAGTCCACCTGACGATGAGGGAGACGCAAGGGTGGATGGCTACCTGATCGAGATGCAGAAGGTGGGCACCATGGCCTGGATCAAGTGCAACACTACCCCGTCTCTGATCTGTGAATACACTCTGACCAAGATGCCCCAGGGAGAGGAGTTCAAGTTCCGTGTGATGGCCTGCAACGCCGGTGGCTCTGGAGAGCCCGCTGAAGTGCCAGGAACAATCACAGTCACTGAGATGCTTGGTAAGGACATATAGATTACAGTAATCATGAAAGAAAAGAACAAATATTTATATATATTTGCATGTAACCACTATTAATAATAATAGAGCACTTTTCAAAACTTGGTTACAAAGTGCTTTACAAGAAAATGTAAAATATGTAGAGCTAACAATATCAGAAAAACTAAATAATATAAGTCATAAATACATTAACAACAATACAATTATTTAAAGCAATAATAACAGTGAGTTTTTAAAAATGATTTAAAAGAAGAAACACAAGGGCCAAAGCCACAGTGGCCACATTTATGTTGATACAGAAAGTCTTAAGCAAGATAATTGTAAGTAGTTTGTAATTATAACATTGTAACATTTATAAGATGAGCAGCAGGCTGCTAGATTAAAATATTTTCTCCATGTAACTATCACTTTGTGTTCTCCAGAATCTCCTGATTATGACCTGGAGCTGAAATACAAAGATATGTATGTGGTGCGGCAGGGGGGAGTGGTGAGACTCTCTGTGCCCATCAAGGGTAAACCCCACCCAACCTGCAAGTGGTCTAAGGACGGCGGCGCAGTCTCCGACAAGGCCATGATCGCATCCACTGAGGATGCCAGCGAGCTGGTGATCAAGGGAGCTGAGAGGAGTGACTCCGGCGTGTACGACCTCCTCCTGGAGAACAGGGTCGGCAAGAAGAAGGCCCAGATCAAGGTCAAGGTCATCGGCCGCCCCAGCGCTCCAGAGGGACCTATGGTCTTCGAGGAGATCCAGGCCAACTCTGTCAAGGTGTGCTGGAAGGCCCCCACCGACAACAGCGGCTCAGAGATCCTGGGTTACATTGTGGAAAGACGCGAGGCAACCAGAAACGCCTGGTACACCGTGGACTCCAGAGTGACCGACACTCAGCTGGCGGTGAAGGGCCTGAAGGAGGGAACAGAGTACCACTTCAAGGTCACTGCCGAGAACTCTTTCGGTGTCAGCGCTTCTCTGAAGTCAGAGCAGCCACTGGTGCCCAAGACTCCTCTATGTGAGTACTCTTCCTCTCTGTTCATTTGGACCAGCCAAATTTTAGGCACGTAGCTGATGTTCCCGTTCAGAGCGACTCACAATGATTTCCTCAGTCGATTTTAAAGCTTAAAATCCTATATCGTCAACATCCATTATACAGGAGTGGAAGGGCCACAGAAGAACACATAATCCTTCGATTGAAGTTAAAACATGAAAACCACCATGTTTTCACATCAGAATAGCAACATTTTTCTGCTAAATATCCCCACAAATTAGAGAGTAGAACACAACATCATATGTTTATATGCAAGAAAATAAAATTAGATTCAATGACACAGAAAATATGAGACTTACAATAATAATGTCTGTATCATTAATTAATTAATTAATTCATGAACGTCTTTATTTCAAAAAAATAAAAATAAAACCAGGTGCCCCTGAGCCTTCAAGCACCCCACCAGAGATTATGGATGTCACCAAGAGCTCTGTGGCCCTGGCCTGGTCCAGACCCAAGGACGACGGCGGCTCTGCCATCACTGGCTACTTTATTGAGTACAAGGAGGTGTCTGCTGAAATGTGGTCCCGCCAGCAGACGAAGACCACCTCCACCATGTTCACTCTGCCTGGACTCACCCCCAACGCTGACTACCAGTTCCGCGTTGTTGCCGTCAACGACATCGGAGAGAGCAAGGCTGGACCTGTGTCAGACTCCGTGACATGCAAGGATCCATTCGGTCAGTTTCGTCTTCTAATACAATTTTATTACAGTTAGTTAATATTATAGTAGTAATAATAGGAATTGTGAACAGTGTGTGGGACTTTACTTGTTAGGTGGGACATACAGTATATAATACAATTATGTTTGTGTGGCACTTTTCAGACCACAGTTACAAAGTGTTTTACAGACAAAACAATAATAAATAAAAACTAAGAAGATGAAGAACGTTAAGGACAGTTTAAGGACAGAGAAACAATAAAGCCTTTTTAATTAAACTGAATTGTTTATTTATTTTCTTCCAGACAAACCAAGCCAACCAGGTGAGATCGACACAGTTAATGTGATGAACAACTTCATCACCATCCGTTGGCAAACTCCAGAGTGTGATGGTGGAAAGGAGGTCTTGGGTTACTGGGTGGAGTACAGAAGGTCTATTGAGAGCACCTGGAAGAAGTGCAACAAGCAGAGGTTGAAGGAAAAGGAGTTCACCATGCCTGGACTGGCCGAGGCCACAGAGTACGAGTTCAGAGTGTTTGCTGAGAACGAGACTGGAATCAGCAGACCTCGTAGGACTGCCACATGCATCAAGACCAAACTGAGTGGTGAGTAAACTGAAATATTCATGCTAGGAAAATATATAATGTCAGTGTTATGGCATGAGAATTACATGTAGTTATTTAGCTGACTTGCTCATCCAGAGTGATTTACAATGAGAAATGACTAAATGTACTTCATAGCTGACCCTTTCCTATATAAACTTCATTTCTGCATGAATATGACCAACAATACAATAGGAAATATACAAAATTAGATCATTTGACAAATATGCCTTGTTTTGTCCCTACAGTCGAAACTAAACCAAGCCTGAGAAAGGAAATGGATGAAGTAACTGCTAAACTCGGCCAGCCCGCTGTCATGAAGTGCCAGATTATTGGCAGGCCTGTTCCCGAGATCAAATGGTACCATGCCGGGAAGGAGGTTGTCGAGTCCCGCAAGTGCAAGATGAGCTCTGATGGCCGCAACCACTCCCTGTCCATCATAACCGACCAGCAAGAGGACGAGGGAGAGTACACCTGCAAGGCTATCAACGATGCCGGAGAGGCTGAGACTACTGGTACTCTGGTGTTGGAGGCCATTCCCCAGTTCCACCCCGACTACCCACTGAAGGACACCTACTACGCCGGCCTGGGAACCACCGTACGCATCCATGCTGTCTACATCGGTCGCCCTGAGCCCAAGGTCATGTGGCTCCACGGGGCCAAGACCCTGGAGAACACAGAGGACATCAGTATAGAGACCACCGAGCACTACACACACCTCATCATCAAGAACGTGCAGCGCAGAGTCAATGGAGGAAAATACAGAATCAGACTGCACAACCACTTCGGCAGGGCTGACACCGCATTCAATGTTGAAATCTACGGTATGTTCATATAAATCTATGTTAGCACTTTGGGCATTTATAGCTGACCCTGTTGTCCAGAGTTATTTGCAATGAGTGCAACAGTAGATAAGCTTGTATCTGTAAAGAAATTGACCATAGTTGTACACACTATAGGATGTAATGGTAGTGCAATGATATTGCTGTGAAACTATTACAATTTTCATGAATTCAATTATTAACTTCCATGTATTCAATACAGATATGTTTACCATTACACATACTGTAGCAAATTTAAAACGTAATTATTATTCTCAGTTGTAGTTTCACTGTAGCAACAATCTTATCACATTCATCAACACGCCTTCATATAGTACAGAAATAAATAGAGACGTTTTGACGTCCCTTACCACACATGAATCCCATAACATTGCCGGATTAGTTTTTCCGGGAAAGGTGGCAATTTCTATTGTTCACACGATACATGCCTTTCCGCCTTTTTAACGTAACACTACCGTTCACACAACGCTGTTGTAATTTACCGGAAATTATGTTTAACCTTTGTGCCGGAGTCACTGCAGTTTGAAAACAAGGTGGGTGAAGACGCTTGGCACAGTGCTATGCTGCCAGTTATGCTCTTCATGTGGAGCTTCTCTTATTTATATCCATTATTTACATCTGTCCAATTCAAATTTTTCGCATTGTTGAGGGTTAACATGCATTCACTGAGAGGCTATTTATGGCGCGGCTGATTGCATTGTTTAAAAAGTGGTGGGGCCAGAATCAGGTATTTTTAAAAGTGATGGGACATGTACCCAGCATCCCCAGTTTAAATGACGCCTATGCTAATATCTAATACCATTATTTGTTTCCAGACAAACCTGACATGCCTCAGGGCCCCATTGTGCTGGACGCCCTGCTGAAGAACTCTGTCATCATCAGCTGGAAGGCTCCCAAAGACAACGGAGGCTCCATAATCACCAACTATATCGTGGAGAAGCGCGAGGACAAGGAGGGCACTGAGTGGGAACTGGTGTCATCATCCATCAATGGCACATCTTGCCGTGTTCCCAACCTGACCGACAGCGCCGGATACTTCTTCCGCGTGTACGCTCAGAATCGCTATGGCAACAGTGAGCCACTGGAGCTGGCTGCACCTATCCTCATCAAGAGCCAACTGGGTGAGTTTCTTTGTTGTTGTGAACGTCAGACTGCATTAATCAATCTGTTACATACACTTTAATAATATAACAAATTATGAGATTACATTTTAGTAATCCCCCATTGGGAAATTGGGTTGTTGTAGCAGCAAATATGAATAGGATACAGTGAGAAAGAAGAGACTATAAATAAGTATGGAGCAAATGACAGGTAGAAAACACAACCAACAATTACAACACTAGAACATATTGGAACTATAAGAATGAAAATTATTAAATACAATGTCACCATGTATGCAGTGTGTGCAAACTAACAGCAGTAGAGCATACAGAGACCAAGAAATAGGTGGGGAAATATGATGATACAATAAGGCTAATAAAATCTCTTAACACTATATTACAATTGATATAGCAGTAATACAATACGGTAGAAATGTAGCTATAGAAAGAGATACCCACGTACAATATGCAAAACTACTGGAAACACTGATTTATGTCTTCCTATCAACAGAGAAACCATCACCACCTCTGTTGCCAGTTGTCTCTGGAATCACCAACGACTCCTGTGTGGTTTCCTGGAAGCCTCCAGTCAGCGACGGCGGCTCCAAGATCAAGACCTACTGCCTTGAGAAGAAGGAGAAGAAGGGAGAATGGACTCCAGTGACCACTGATGACATCAAGCAGACCGTGTTCTCCGTCAAGCACCTCACCGAGGGCTCAGAGTATATTTTCCGTGTGAAGTGCGAAAACCTTGGAGGACAGAGTGACTACAGCGAGGAGTCCAATCCCATTGTTCCGGCCACAGCCGTTGAGATCCGTGCTCCTGCCTTCAAGGAGGAGCTGAGGAACATGAGCGTCAAGTACAAGAGCAATGCTACCCTTGTCTGCAAGATCATAGGACAGCCTAAGCCTGTGATTAAATGGTTCAGACGAGGAAAGGAGATACACCCTGATGGAAAGAAGATCAAGATCCAGGAGTTCAAGGGAGGTTACCACCAGCTGGTCATCATAGAGGCTGATGAGGAAGACTCTACTGTGTACCAGATCAGGGCCACAAACCAGGGAGGCTCCATCTGTGCTACCGTATCACTGGATGTTGAGGGTAAACTCACGGATAGACACATTCACTGCAACTGGAACACTAAAAATTATACACAATTACTTTCAATACATATGTAAAACTGTAACAGTAAAACATGACATAATACAGTTTAACTAATGTATTATTTATCTTGTTTCTAGTTCCTGCCAAGATCCATCTGCCCAAGAACCTGAAGGACAAGGAAGCGATCCCTGCCCTGCGTGGAGAGGTGGTCAACATCAAGATTCCTTTCAGTGGCAAACCAGACCCTGTCATCACATGGCAGAAGGGACAGGATCTCATTGACAGCAACGGTTATTACCAGGTCATTGTCACCAGATCATTCACTTCTTTGGTCTTCCCCAATGGAGTGGAGAAGAAGGATGCTGGTTTCTACATTGTCTGTGCCAAGAACAGATTTGGCATTGACCAGCAGACAGTTGAGCTGGATGTGGCTGACGTGCCTGATCCTCCACGTGGCATCAAAGCCAGCGACGTCTCCAGAGACTCAGTCACACTCAACTGGGTGGCCCCAGCAAACGACGGTGGCAGCAAGGTCATCAGCTACATCATAGAGAAGTGCCCTACCACTGCTGAGAGGTGGGAGCGTGTTGCCCAGGCCCGCGACACCCGCTACACTGTTATCAATCTATTTGGAGGAACCAACTACCAGTTCAGAGTCATTGCTGAGAACAAGTTCGGCCAGAGTGCTCCATCTGAGACCAGCGGCCCTGTCATGACCAAGGAGGACAAATCCAGAGTTCTGCTGTATGACAGGGAGGTTGATGATACCAGCCATGTCCCCAAGGGTAAGGCTCAAAACTCCAGTACCAAGAATCTGCACAACAAATATGTGATTGCAGAAGAACTGAGCACAGGTCAGTTTGGTATTGTCCACCGCTGTGTTGACACCAGCTCTGAGAAGACCTATATGGCTAAATTCATCAAAGTAAGGGGCGCCGATCAAGCCATTGTCAAGAAGGAAATTGCAACACTGAATGTTGCCAAACATACTAACTTCCTGCTCCTCCACGAGTCCTTCGACAGCCCTGAGGAGCTGGTGATGATCTACGACTTCATCTCTGGTGCTGACATCTTCGAGCGCCTCAACACAGCTGACTTTGAGCTTAATGAGCGTGAGATTGTTAACTACATCAGGCAGATCTGCTCAGCTCTGGAGTTCCTGCATGCTGAGAGCTATGGCCACTTTGACATCAAACCTGAGAACATTGTATACACAACAAGAACCAGCTCTCATGTGAAGATTATTGAGTTGGGCCAGGCTAGACACCTGACTCCTGGAGACCAAATGAAGATTCAGTATACCACTTCGGAGTATGCCGCTCCTGAGATCCACCAGTGTGACATGGTTAGCACTGTGACCGACATGTGGTCAGTTGGTGTCCTTGCCTATGTGCTCCTCAGTGGCCTCAATCCATTCACTGCTGAAACTAACCAGCAGATGAATGATAACATCTCCAATGCAGCCTACAGCTACGATGACGAGTCCTTCAAGCAGGTCAGTGTTGAGTCATTAGATTTCACAGACTGCCTAATGACCAAGGAACGCAAGCACCGTATGACCGCTGCTGAGGCTCTGCAACATCCTTGGCTGACTAAGCCTGCAGAGGAGATCAGCACCAGAACAATCAAGACAAACAGGCATAAGAGATACTACCAGACCATGGTGAGGAAGGAGTGGAACACCGTCGTCTCTGCAGCTCGTGTGGCCAGCGGTGGATCTATCAGGTCCCAGAGAGGAGTCTTCATTGCCAAGGTGAAGATTGCTCCATTCGAGCATGGCCCTCTCGCAGGCCACATTGGCCACTCAGTGGTGAATGAGGGAGACAGTGCCAAGTTCATCTGCAATATTGAGAACTATGACAGCACTACTGAGGTGACATGGTACTGCGGCGTCAGACAACTTGAAGCTGGTGATAAATATGAGATTGAATATGAGGATGGCCTAGCTGTAATCACCATCAACAAGGTCACGAGAGCGGATGATGGCACCTACAGATGCAAGGTTGTGAATGAGTACGGTGAAGACAGTGCCTATGCAGAGTTGTTTGTCAGTGGCGTCAGATCTTACCGCAACTTCTTCACAACCCGTGTGGTGAAGAGGGTTAAGCGCAGAATTGACACTGCCAGAATGCTTCAGAAGCCACCTGAGTTCACCCTTCCTCTGGCCAATCGTACAGCCTATATTGGCGAGGACTTGCGCTTCAGCGTCACCATTACTGTTCACCCGGAGCCTCGTGTCATCTGGCACAAGTCTGGACAGAAGCTCATCCCTGGATATGACGAGAAGAAATACACCTTCATCAGTGATAAGGGTCTTTACCAGCTGATTATCCACAACATTGATGAGGAGGATGATGCCGAGTACAGCGTTGTGGCTCGTAACAGGTATGGCGATGACAGCTGCAAGGCTCGTCTTACCGTTGTCCCTCGCCCCAAACCAGCAGACACCACCCTGAGGCCCATGTTCAAACGCCTGCTCGCCAATGTTGAGTGCAGGGAGGGACAGAATGTACGCTTTGAGATCAGAGTATCTGGCCACCCTACACTGAAGTGGGAAAAGGATGGCATGCCTTTAGCCTTTGGACCATCTATTGAGGTTGTCCATGAGGGCCTGGATTATTTCATGCTGCATGTGAGAGACACTCTCCCTGAAGACTCTGGTGTGTACAGAGTCACTGCTACCAATTCTGCCGGATCTGCCAGTTGTCAGGCCACCCTGAAGGTACAACGTGTCATTCATGTAAAGAAAGAGTTTGAGTTGAGTGAAAGGGACAAGAAGAAGGAGGCTGAGAAGGAACAAATTGAGAAAAAGGTGAGGCTTTCCCAGATTTTGTCTGGCACTGATGTCATGCCTCTCCCACCTGTGGCAATGCAAGCTGTCAGGGAGGCAGCCACCATGTTCAAACCTGCTGTGACCACCAAGAAGGGTGAGAAGACTGAGGCTGAGATACAGAAAGAGAAAGAGGAGAAGAAGAAGCGGGCAGATGAGAAGAGGCTGCGTATGCCATACATCATCCCCACTCCTCGTGTTATTAACCCAGCTGTCCTTGAGGAGGACATGGAAATAAAATACTTCAAGCCCTTCTCTGACATGAAGTGGTACAAGAAGCTGCGCGATCAATATGAGTTCCCTGAGCCCATGGACAAGATCAAACAGAAGAGGATGAAGCGCATCCGCCTCTCCAGGTGGGAACAGTTCTATGAGGTGCCTCTGCCTAGAATCAAGGACCAGTATAAGCCTAAGTGGCGCATCCCATCCATGAGTCAGGATGACTTGGAGACTGTGAGGCCTGCAAGGCACCAACCTGTCTCCTGTGAGATGGAGGCATACCACAGGATCAGGAGGAGGTCTCTGGGTGACCTGTCAGATGAGGAGCTGTTGCTGCCTGTGAATGAGTACCTGTCCATGAAGAGAACTGAGGAGGAGAGACTTCGCCTGGAAGAAGAGCTGGAGCTTGGCTACTCTGCTTCTCCACCTAGACTCAGCCCTGTTCATTTTGAGCTGTCTGCCCTGCGCCCCTCATCACCTAGAAGAGTCTACAGTGATGAGGAGGGAGAAGACGTCCACAGATATGACTCCTACCGTATTCCATCTAAATATGAGGCTGGCCCAAGCTTTATTGACCTGCGCCAGCGCCATGACAAGGCCACATACAAACCTCCCAGACAGAAGCAGAGGGTGTATGAGGAAAAAGAGGAACAGGAGCTGTTGCGCCCATACACAACTACTGAGAGACTTTCCTCTTACAGGAGTAAGCTCAAATGCATAGAGTTTGAGGAGAAGACAAAAGTCTCAAAAAAGGAGAAGACTGTCACTGTCTCCACAGTCTCTGCAGGCATTGAGTCTGAATATCTGACTTCTGTTGCTTCCACATATATTCCAAAACCAATCAAAAAGCTCCCATCACCTGAACCCGAGAGGAGAGCTACCCCTGAAAAGGCAGCCAAAACAGATGTGACCCTCCCTAAAGTTGACTTTATGTCCAGGTATGAGGAGAGGAAGCAGGCTCTAAGATCTGAGAGGAGGTCAATGGAGAGAAAGTTAGAGGTGGTAACCCAGGCTCCTTTCAGCCTGGACCACGCCCCACGTGTTACCATCAGGATGCGATCTCATCGCGTGCCATATGGCTCCAACACAAAGTTCACCCTGAATGTCCAGGCTAAACCTGAGCCTGAGATCAAGTGGTTCTACAATGGAAATGGGATCCAGCAGAGCACAAAGTACCACATGACCAACCTAAGTGGAGTCCTGACTCTACAGATCATTGACTGTGTGACTGAAGATGCCGGCACCTACCGTGTAGTCTGCAAAAACGTAAAGGGAGAGACTTCTGACTATGCCACTTTGGATGTAGCCGGAGCAGAATATGCTGCCTTCTCTTCAGTCCGCAAAGATGAGGAGCCTCCATCCTCTCATCTCCCTGAGATGACCAAGACAGATGTGTATCACGTCTCTTCTTCTAAGACAACAGTGAAGGAAACATTGAAGGAAACCACCACTGTTGTTGAGAAGAAAAAAGAGAAGCCTAGTCTTCCTGCCAAGATCCTGACCAAACCACAGTCCCTGACTGTGGAAGAGGGAGACCTTGCCAGATTTGAGTGTGATGTTGATGGTGAACCAGCACCTTCTATCACCTGGCTGCATGAAGGAGCTGTTGTTGGTTCCTCCATGCGTCACCACATTGTCTCTTCTCAGTACAGCTCCGCCTTTGAGATCTCCTCTGTTGAGATGTCAGATGAAGGCAGCTACACTCTGCTGGTGGAGAATTCTGTAGGCAAACAGGAGGCTCATTTCACACTGACCATCCGCAAGTCGGAGTCCAGGGAGAAAGTTGTTGCCCCTCCCAGAATCATCTCTCCAGAGGCCAAGTCCCCTCTCGCCAAGTCCCCTGAACCATTCACATCTCCTCGGAGAGTCAAGTCCCCCGATCCAATCAAGTCACCCCAGAGAGTGAAGTCTCCATCCACAGCCAAATCCCCTACTCCATCTGAGAGGGAGCTGGTTATTTCTCCAATCAAATCACCAAAGAGAGTGTTGTCACCAACTCTTGAAAAGAAGCCCTCCTTCTCCACCGGGCTGAGTGACATCACAGCAGACTCTGACTCTATTGTCAAGATAACAGTGAAGGTGGCAGGGGAGCCCAAACCTACAATCTCATGGACGAAGGATGGAAAGGTAATATAGTTTGATAATTAAACTCACTATTCATTTTCAATTGTTTATATCAAATATAAAGTAATAGAGGAATGACAGGCTTTGGGACAGTCAGGAAGGAACATTATTAAAACGAATTGATTATTTTATTTTATTTTCCATTGGCAGGCTCTGTCTCAGGAAGGGAAATATGAAATATTTGAGGAGTACGGCTCAGCACATCTTGAGATCTATGAATCTGAGGTCTCTGACAGTGGGGTGTACATGTGCACTGCTACCAACAGTGCTGGAGCAGTGTCTACAACCTGCACAGTCACTGTGCGAGGTAAGAAAGCATATGCCGACTTAATGTACACATGTAGATAGCAGGCTTGTTCAAGCAATCTTCTTTTCTTGACTTGCAACTACAAACACTGAAATAGCTTCCTGACATAAAATCTAAAATGTCTTTCTCCTTCAGGCTCAACAAGCTCCAAAACAAAAACTGAAATATCTGAGCATATTGTGAAAAAGGAAATGGTCCATGAGGAAGTCCAGTCTTATATGAAGGAGGTGAAAGCCTCCCACACCCAGATGTCAATTACAGAGGGCCAGTCTCTGACTCTGAGGGCCAACATCCCTGGGGCCTCTGGCATCAGGTGGATCCTGAATGGGGTGGACCTGGCCAACTCAGAACAATACAGATACGGAGTGTCTGGAAATGATCAGACCCTGACCATCAAGTCTATCAGCCAGCATGAACAGGGGATCATCACATGTCAGGCTAAGACAGAGTGTGGTCTGGTCAAGTGTCAGTTTGACACCACGGTCACGTCCAAGCGGTCAGACGCACCCTACTTCGTGGAGCAGCCCAGGTCCCAGAATGTGAACGAGGGACAAACTGTCAAATTCACATGTGAGATTGTAGGAGAGCCTGCCCCTGAAGTGGAGTGGCTGAAAGACAACGTTATCGTAAGTATAGTTCATTTTTATTGTTTCTTTTAAACATGCCATTCACACTGAGAAATGTTTGACTTCCATTTGACTTGTTACCAAACATACCGGCTAAGTCTAGTGGTATCAAGACTAAACTTTTTCATGTAGTTGTGATTTCACAAGGCAGGAAGGTTTTACAGTGATCTTGAAACTACTTTTAATATAATTCAAAAGATGAAGGCTAAAATGTATTTTAGTATTTGTGTAACTTACACTATCTCTCTTTGTAGGTATCTGTGACATCAAGCATGAGACTCAGCCGTTCTAAGAATGTGTACACATTGGAGATATGTGAAGCTACAGTTGCAGACAGTGGGAAATACACAATAAAAGCCAATAATCAATATGGACAGTGCTCTGCAACATGCTCCCTCAACATATTCAGTAAGTTGTCACTGCACTTGGCAGTATGAAACTTGGATTGCATAAAATTGTTACTGGAAATGTTAATTTCCAATTGATTCTCATTCAACATTTTAAACACTTAAATGGACATTCAAGGTACTTCAACAACCCAACAAAAAATTATATACACAGATACATACAAAATAACTCATCAATCAATAATATTAGTCATGTGCTTTTCATTTGCATTCTCACAGCACTTGTTGAAGAACCAACAAAAATGATTATTATGGAGCAAAGAGCTTCTACTGATGCTGCCAGCGTGCAGGAAAGTTACTCGGCTTCATCAGTTTGTATGGAGGCAGCTTCCATGCAGGCTGCCGGTTACAGCAGCTCCCATTCAGCTACTGCTGAGATTTCATTTGAGAGCATGTCAGCGACTAGCATGTCTGCCACGATGGCTGAGTCAAAGGTTACCATGAGCTCCAGCAGCAAAATGATGGAAATGTCTACTCACTCACATGTAGAGGCCTCCTCCTCACTGAGGGCCCTCACCAAAGGGGTTAAAGGTGAGATGCAATCGCACTTAAAGTTAGCAGTATCTATCGGTAACCTGCACTTACAAGTAATGTCAGCTTTGAATGTAAGTTGCCCTCAGTATCTACGTAAATAACTACCATGTCAAAAAAAAGCTTAGTTTTTTCGCAAATGCAAAAACTTGCAACATATAACCCTATAATCACAGACCTTGTTTCTCCCTTTGACAACAGGCACTCCACCAAAGATCAAAGCTCTTCCAGATGAGATCAGTGCTGAGTCAGGAAAGTTCCTGACCCTAGCAGGAACCTTCTCTGGAGACCCAACTCCCTCTATCCAATGGGTTCGCTCTGGCAGGACTCTGCCCAACGGAGATGAGCGGTACAGCGTGGAGAACACCACCGACCTCACCACCCTCATGATCTCTGCTGTGAAGGAGGACGACGCCGGAGCCTACACCCTCAAACTGTACAACGAGCTTGGTTCTGACACTGCAACTGTCAATGTTCACATTCGGTCCATGTAAAGAAAAAAAAGGTGGAAAAACATCAGCAAGTTCATTTCTATCCCCACTTCCCTCATCCAGAACCTTTTTATTTACTGAATTAGCTAAATAATATTTCCTTGATAAAGACCTGGATTTCTGTTCTTGTAAATATGAACTATTTTTATACCAAACTTGACATTAATTTATGCCAAACTAGACTTAAGTCTAAAGTTGTTATAAAATGTGCCATATTGGATAATTATGACTTAGGATTTTTGATCCATTTTTCTGTGACATGTACATAATGTATATAGCCGAATTGAACGGTTATGGAAAATGTATGAATTGTTATTTATGGCAATATTAACTGAAATAAAAGAAGAAATGTTTTCACAGGAGAAAGTTTCACATGAAACGAATACCCTGTTAAACTTAGAAACTAAACACTGTGCCTCAACGATAAGTTGAAGTCTTAAGATTGCCTCAACAGGTAGAGAGGCTCCCTGTTGAAGTTATGAACGAGAAACAGAAAGACAATGTTATTATTATGAACACGCATCTGTGCGTGCGATATTACAGTGTCCGATGAATTGTAACATGAGCATAAGGCCCTGAGTGCTGTTTGCATCTTACCCTCATGTCAAGCAGCATGAACTGGCCTTGTGCTCTGACTGACTATGTCATACCACCATTTTAATGACATGCTCACAGTGCGAG
>OMOT01038577.1:0-29759 GCA_900312575.1 Acanthochaenus luetkenii
AATTAACTAAGCAATAACTTCTTCCCTGTCCCCATAAACGAAGTTGAATCAGACGTAGAATATGAATTTAATCAAGTTAATTGACTATTAAATACAAATGTAATTAGGAGCATAATATGGAGTATAAATCTAGACGATGGCTGACTTTTGTACTTTGTGAACATGAAAAGATGAGAGATGAAAAGTTGTTATCGTCTAAATGATCGGAGAGATGGAAAATGTGGATTAAGAGAGACCATTAATGAGAAACCCTGACTTTCAAAAATGAGTGTCCCATATGTAATTGTTGTATCACAGCCCAGTTACAACTTACAGACATCAATTTGATGGCGTACTGCACTGTGTGTTTTTTCTTCAACGTGTGCTCCTTTTTGTTTTGAGCAATGAAGCTACGGCAGCATGACTGTACTCGGTAGCTGGCTAACTGACAAAGGCCACGCACATTACAAACATGTTGGGAATGTTACAGAAAACAATCGCGTACTCAAATGTTTCTTTTTCTTTTTCGTGCCGTGTGTTTTTGTTCAGTCTGCATTCAAACCCCCCCTCTGTTTTTGAGCCTCTGTGGGTGGTTGGTTGAGGATCTGAACTATGGCTAGTGAATGCTCGGGCTTGGAGACAGTGCGGTCAACGACGATGCAAAGGATTGCAGAGAGTTCATTGCAACTCGTTCAGCCATTCGGGGGATGATCCTGCTGGACGGTGCCTGCAGCAGCTGTGTGGAAGGGGTGCTAGTGCGATGCCCCTCGAGCTGAGCAAAACAGGGCATGTTGTCCACAGCAACAATCCCTGCTGCTGTTAATCACCTGCCTTCCCCCAACTCTCTCTCTCTCTCTCTCTCTCTCTCCCCCTCTCTCTCTCCCCCTCTGTCTTTCCCCTGCGCTGATTTGCAAGCGCAGATTAATCAGAGCACGGGGGCCTTGATGAAATTTTGCTGTTATTGTTCCCAATTTTAGCAACATCTTTTATTGTCTTCATCATTCATTTACAGGAGGGAGAAGGGGGGGACTGTGTCAATTATGCAAATGATGTTGCACACTTTTGCAGATTACTTCATTCGGCCGCCATTGTTTGTGAGAATTTAATCATTAAATATTATTACGCTCGCGTTTCCTTCAATTTTCTAAGGCTTTCTTTCAATTTGATCTTTCCTCCAGCTGCTCATCCCTCTGCTGAGCCAGAATCAAAGCAGTCTGGCATGCCAAGGCCAAACACACTTCCCTCAATTGAACGATTTTGAAGTTAGTCCCTTGTTCTCATCTGTGGGCTCAAAACTATGATTGGAAAAAGGCAGAACATATTCAATTTAATGACCAGGAATTGAATTTGAGTTTATTCAAAATGGGACTTCAATTACATACCGCCTAATTATATTTTAATCTCTTTTCTTTCATTTCCAGGAATTTGTCTTTCAAAGGCTTTGTCTGGCAGCAACACAGACGGCCAGAATAAAGAATACAGATTGGTGTTAGATCCCAGGGATGATAGTGAAATTAAAGCTTTTATAGTTAACACGTTCAGAGGAAAGGCAACACGATCTTATTAGACAGTTCAATCCACATTTCTTTGCCATCTGTCCTCTGACATGATAAATTGGCAATTTGAATACTGCGAGACATTTGAGATAGTGTTAATCAAATATTTTTTAAACTCCCATTTGAACACATCTGTTCACAGGTGTGTGAAATATATCAGGTGTAGGTGGGTTGATCATGACCTGATCATGCTGATCAATCCCGTTTCAAGCCATTTTACAAAAGATGTAGGCCTACACCTTAATCTAATTTGTATGGCAAATACAAAAGTATTGGAAAACGTAATGGGTATGGGACAAAATAGCCTTAATGGCACAATCAATGACATTTGAAGACCTGGGCATACGATCCTCCTTTGTGCTTCTTGCAGCATCACTGCTGCCCTTTCGCTGCACCACAGGGGGATAAGAGGTCTAACTCTATGATGCCCTTTCCGACAAGTCCTGTAGAGCTCCTACGATGTTCATCCCATGCCTTTCCTACCATAACCAGTGACTTTTCAAACCTGGGCTGTCAGTTGCACGGTAGTCTTATGCAGAGACGGTGGGTAGGATGGGCTCATGAGACAGCCTCATGAACAGGCTTGTGATGGGAGTGGCTGGTTCGTAAGGGGTTGGGGGCTGGGCCTGAAAAACATAACCCGAGGAGCTGATTACTCATTGACGTTTTTCTGCCTTGTGGAGTGCTTCTATTCCTGACAGTTGCTCCCGCAGTGCTCACCGGCATGTCCGGCGCCGCTCGTCATGCTGGCCATGGCTGTGGCTGGGAGGAACAGCTGTCTGCGCTAACGAGGCCACAGCCACACAGACCAGTGAGGCGGTGGTGCACGAGCGGACCAGAGCACCACCCAGGCTCCACAAGGCCCGGGGATACGTGGAAAAATGACTTAATGAGAATGCGCGCCATTACAGTAATTAACACAGCTCACGTCAAGCACTGTCAGCTTTCAAGACTTTCAGGAAGGTCTTGTATTACAGTGAAAAGCCTGGCATGCAATGACCAGAGGCCCTGGCTGCAACACTCGGCCTGTCTCGTCCTGTCAGAGGAGAGCACACCCTGTACGGAGCGTCAACACACTCAATGAAACGGTACATAAAAAGATTACAGTCCACTGTTGTGCGCCATGCTCTGTGATTAAAACACCAAGCACAAATACGTGTCAATATACAAAACCTTTTACTTGTATGTTATTAACTGGGATTTAACTAAAGCTAATATTTGATATTGATATGTATGTGCAGCTAGCCTTACCTGGGTTTAAGGATTATGAAACTCAAATCATTCCTCTTATTCACAGTATCAGTATTCACATATCTGATGATGTCATTTCAGTTTAGCTGGCAACGTTTCTCCCTTTAATATTGCTGGTCTTCCTTCTTAAACATATGGTATTTCATTTCAAGAGATACATCTAACGACACAAGGGCAAAACGACATAAAACACGTAACTTTGCAATTACAGTGTATCCAGAAGTAAACAAGAATACTCTGTGATTACTTCATGAAAATCTGCCCAATGAATAATGTATAAATATGTAATAACACAATGTAAGTACAACGTATACAAAAATTACATGAACCAATTACTCAAACATAACCCAGAAATAAGTTCCAATACCCAGCAACTAGTTTCCTCCTCCACTTAATTTGATCACAATGTGAATTTACCAAGATAACCAGAATCGCCTTCCATCACCTTAGTGCTCAACGAAACACAATATAACATCATTTCAGGAAGGAAAACGACAAGCATTGTTGGCACATCACTTAGCAACACACCTGTCTCTCACCACGTTTTTACACTTTGTACTCAAGGTAGGATGTTGCACACTTAAAAGTGTGTTATGTATAGATGAAGTTGTAACACTGTTATTGTGCACGTACAATACTTTCCCATAGCTTAATACATAGGGTTAATGCACTGGAACAAGGCAACTGAAAGGTAAAGTGATACCAAAAATGCCTTCTCTGTCATGTAGGTAATGTTGATATGCATGCGGTCCAAATGTCATGGATTAGTAGAAGAGTGTCAGTTCACCATCAAAACTCACCTAAATAATGGTGGGAAATAAGCTGTCTATTTGACTAATGTAATTGGACACTAACTTGTTGCGTTTTCAAAATGTTGAATACTTATCTATATCCTGTTCTTTTGCCACCGCAATGACCCAGTTTCCTGATCGGGATACTTCAAGTTTTATCTTTTCTTATCTTAATGATACAAAACAAATATTCAAATGACAGCATAGCATGTCATAAATTGATCCTTATTTTGAGTAAGGGACGGAAACAAGTGCAAATCTGCACAGTAGCACACAACTTTGATGTCAAGATAATTTGGCTTTGTGTAGCAATTTAGAGGTAGAAGCTGTTTAGCTCAAACACACACAGACACACAAATGTGATACGGTAACGTCGGCATAAGACACAGTAACATACTTCACTTACCAACAACAACATAAGCCAGTCTGTTGGCAATCTCTCCTCGTTACATTTACGGAATTTGTGTATCGACTACTAGTTAAATACTAACTTCAGACAGCATAATCCTACGCTAATATATTCATCTTAGAGCAGCAATAACAATCCAAATTCATAAAAACGTAGCAAGCTAGCTAGCAGACATTCTCATCTCCAATTAGGCCATATAATCCATAACAGCTCACCGTTACGTTACACTCGCTCATAGAACAACCCCAGAATGTAGCAAGATTGTGCATGATAGAGAACCATGAATAATCATAATAATAACCTTGTTTGTTTTGCTCCTCTCATACAAAAAGTGCTTTACATCAATAGAAAACAAACAAAACAACAAGCAAATTGCCATAGGGACAACAACGCCAGAACATAGCAAGATTTGATCCATGACACTCGTCATCCTGGTGCCAGTGTTGCAATATAGTGATCAACGATGGCACCGCTGAGCCAGTGTTGCAAGATAGTGATCCGTCACCCCTAGACGTCATGCAGCCAGGATCGGCAGCCAAAGTAGTTCTGATGCAAGTGGTATTCATATCTAAAACTGAATTGAAGAATACTATTATAAGTATAAAGTCTAAACTGCCCATAGCTATGAATGGGAGTGTGCTTGTGTATGCCTGTCTGTGTGTGTTAGCCCTGTGATGGACTGGGTCCAGGGTGTGTCCCTGCCTTCCGCCTAATGTATGATGGGACAGGTGGGGAAAGACAAGGGATGGATGGATTAATTAATGAATTAATATTCCTTTACAAATTATATATTGTAGGGTAGGTGAAGAAAAGGATATTTGAATGTTCTCTATTTTAAGCAAACATTTAGCATTGCAATAAGCCCTAAGTGGCTGCTTTTGCAACACAAACAGCATTATAACAATATTATTGCAGGGAAGCAACCTTATTAAATGTTAATCATGTGGTGAAGTTGTCAGCAGGGGTGGCTGCGGTTGTCTTAATGGCTTAATTTCTAGCAATCGTAGACTAATTATCGGCAATTCCAATTGTCTGTGGACTCTTTTTATGACTCTGGGAACTTTACAAAAAAGAGTTGTAAGTCCAGGGAGATGTAACTGGGACTATGTGCTTGGAAAACACCACAGGGCACAGCTGCCCCACAAAGCTATGGCATAAATGCAGCATAATGTTCAAGGCAACTTCTGGGTAAAGCCTGTTTCATGCCAATAGTATAATCCACTCACTTGCACGAGGGCTAGTGCATTGTAATTGAAAAAACGAATACATTTTGACAGCACAATAATAAACATGTCAGATGTCTTATGATACTAAGATGGCTATTTGACAGCTGACCACATGTTTTATTTGAAAACCGTGAAGCAACAATTTGGGGAAAGATAAGAAAGAAACCTCTTTTTCTGACAAATACAAAAATGAGAGACCATATAAAACCAATTTACGCAATTTACACTGGCTCCCTGTTTCTTCTAGAACACATTTTGAAGTCCTTCTTCTGGTTTCCAAGGCAGCTCCTTCCTACATTGCAGACTCCTTATTGTTTTATGTCCCCTCACGAGCCCTTAGGTCCTCAGAAGCTGCTCTTTTAAATGTTCCCAAGGTCGCCACAAAGAGTTTTCGAGATACTGCTTTTACCCGCTATGCCCCGAAATTGCGGAACAACCCTGGCATTGTGTGTTAAAATGGCGGGCTCAGTGGACTATTTTAAACGACAACTGAAAACATATCTTTTTAATCTAGTTTATAACTAGCAGCAGTCTGTTTACCATTCTTAATTATTTTCTATCGTTGCTATCTTTTATTTATTATTTTAACTGTTTTATTTGTACCATCTTCCCCGGTCGTCTTAATAAAATAGTTGTATTGCCCTTTTATCACTAGTTGCACCTTTTTGTATTCTTTGTAAAACTTTGTATTATCTGTAATTATTATTTTTACACTGTCATTTTATTTGTCTTTCATTTATTGCTAAATTGTGAAGCACTTTGAGCTGCGTTGTATGTATGAACAATTAAAATGATCAGGGAGCAGTGGTGCAAAAGCCATACCTTCACGCACAACACATGATAAGACTACACTATGTGTTTTGGTAAGTGCTGGTGCATCACCGGCTTATTGTGTAGCTTTCACAGAGGTACAGAGTTATGGTAAGTTATAGCTAAGGTGATTTTTGAGCTTTTGCAGTGCAGCACACAGTTTTCTCTACAGGGGATCGTGCTATGACACAGTCCTTCTGCCTGCCTCCCGATCACGTGCACACTCCTCAGCAACAATGCAGTTACATGCCTTATTAGCTTGAGCTACAAACGTAAGCTAGCCTAATAACTCAAAGTGAATGACTGAATATTGTTGTCATTGAGGTGGCAGCCTGCTTCACTGATTCGATCTTGAGGTATTCAGACAATTATAGAATACATGGTTGTGGTCAATGTTGCAGCTCTAATGCCGCACTCATTTTTTCAGCTTGCACCAATTTACATGATTACATGATGCAACCAAGTGTACTGTCACTCGACTGCTGATAGCAGAATGTACTTTTAATAAAACTAGTGTCAGAGGAATTAGGTAGCCTTTCCTTCATGCAGGCCTGTGTATAACTAGGGCATTGTGGGTGTGAGGGAGTATGCTATAGGCAATATCAGATGACAACAACAAAAACCAATAGTGTAGCTAGATATGACTTAGCTATCCAGTATTAATAGTTTTTTCAGATGCAGCACCAAAAAAAATGAATGTTTGATAAACACATCATTTGCAGCTGGAGCACTTGTAGATACATTTATGTTACTAAACTATAGATCTGTCAATACGTGTAATTTATTAGTTAATGTTTCAGGATTTATTTATTTATTGCGATACCGAAGTCCATCACATTCCTTATTCTATATTCTGTCTTTGGATCCTAATTCGCTTACGCTGTAGACGGTGGTGTCATGACAACATTTCATGGAGCAAATGAGTTTGAAATGCTTTGTTACGTTTTCTTTGTGACAGCAGGAGACATTGGGGGCAACCTAGAGTTTTGACTAAATCATCTCAAATTATCATTACTTCTGATGAGTCTGTTAGTTGGTATAAATTGTCTTGAGTCGGAAAATATTAAACGTGACAGGGACATTGTCCAGTACAATACACTCAGTGTTTCAGATTCATTTGTTCCATAGACCGCTTATGGCATTTTTAGGCAATGCTTATTATGGATTCGTCTTTAGAAATAGGAGTTAAAATCAATAGGTAACAAGAAGCCTTGAACATTGGCAAATAAACAGCTCAAAAGTAAAGACTGTGGTTTGTTTGCACAGGCAAATTGTCAAATGTCAGAATAAGATTTAAAGAATCAAATGGAACTGTGGTTCCACCTTTGATTAATTCACTGTGTTTCAACAGTGTAGTCTTAAATATTGGTACCGTGTTCCTTTTTCTCAGTCGTATGAATTCTTCCGTGCACTCAGAAGGTATTCTTCAATTGGATCAAATCAATTGTGCCTTCTGGTGGAGGGCCTATACATCTGGGTACGGGCACATCGGGGTACGGAGTGTGTGGGTTACTGAGGGTTGCTCCCCTGGCATCCACAGTGTGCAGTGCTTCAGGGTGTAGGGCTTAGTGTGGGTATCTCATGGGCTGCAGTGCGTTTAGCTTTCTGGTCTGGTCCTCTTTATTTTCTCAAGTGTGCGGCGCCAACCGCTTTTCCACATGTGATGGTGTCATGTGCCTATTAGTATTCATTGTAATTAGCTGACCCTGTTCTACAAGGTTTGATGAGCTGTGCGAAAGTATCCATTTTCTCTTACGTCATTTCTTGTTGCTCGTCGACCAGACCACGTTGCTATTGGCCCCATTACTGTACTTAGTCCACTAGTCTTAGCTTTAGTCCTCAATGTTGATTGAAGTAAAGCTATGTAGTTCCTTTCCACCGCAAGTCTACCTCGCGCCACAACCCTACATACACATATACTGTATGCACACACGCACACGCGCACACACACCTCATTTGAAGCAAAAAAGTGAGGCCTGTATGCATGTAAAGGATTGATGACTCTGCCGCACTCAAAGCGGTTGTATATCCTGGTGTCTTATTAATTAGTGTTGAATTATTGAGACGTACACAGGGAGTGTTTGGTTTAGGTTTTGGGGGTGATTGAGCCTCAGAGGGGGGTGGCCTCAATTTTTACCCATTGACCAAAACACAAACATACTGTATATTCAGTCACACCAATGACCAGTGTTTTTATTACTGTTTGTAACATTGAGTTACATTTGGAAAAGGGTAAGGATACAGTTTATTGTGCGTTGTACGGCGGGATTAGACCTGACCTGCCCGCAGTGTTCAGTGCCTTCCCTTCTCTCTTTCTCTCTCCCATTCGCTTTCTCTGCCTCTCTCTCTCTTTTCCTCTCATATTCTTTCCTTCAGAGAAAAGAAGGCAACGCATTAATGAGTCTACGCAGAGCTGTATTATGTTTAATTAGGTAGTTTATATAATGAGGTGTTCATTTCTAATGGAGGGACATGCTGTGAGCAGCACATCTGCAAGAATAACTCAGGCAATCAGCGGCATGAGGACCCATGGAACTGCAAATGAGACTTACTTACTCAGAAATGAATTATGTCTCAGTGCCTTTCCCAAAGCCCATTAATTAAATCCACTGGCATCAAGGTCTTTTTCTTAATTTCATGTACCATTAGCATAATAAACACAATTTGAGTTAGCACAATGTGATCAGTTTAATGGATGCTATTTATTTTACTTTATTATTTAAAGCTCTGGTAATGGGGGGAGAAACATAAATATATCTCTATGGCTCCCTTTATGAAAAACTCCCATCAGGCCCCGGCGTCGGCACAGATGTTGTTTGAGTGCCCCCATACATTTGGTGAGCCGTTGCCAACTTCCTGAGTGTGCATAGTGGAAAGGTGTTGCATGGCTGTAATCTTAGGGCGTGCTGGACTGTGGCTCAGTCTAAACTTGGGCCAGGTTTCACATTCATTAAAAACGGGCCTGCGGTCCTGTATGTCACAATCTCCTTACTCATAATGTTTGCTGTTCAGAGGTGCACAGTATTTCACCCATGTGTGTGGTTTTTCTTTCTGTTAAGTGAGAAGTGTGAGAAGAGAATTAGGAGTCGGAGGCATTTATACACTCTGGGTATTTGAGGTCTATAAGCGCAATCCGGAGCGGCAGGAATTCATGCACCTTCATTAAAACAATACAAGGACTTAATGCATGGTAGTGAATTTGTTCTGACCTTAAAGCAATACCCTAGAGGTGAGATATGATTAGCGTTATTGTTGAGGACAGGTACATCATTATCTCGGCGTACCTCTACCATAGCCAAGTTACACAGCCGTGCTCCATCCTCTGACTTGGGCACTGGTACAAGACACAATCTCTTCTCAGGAGCAGAAATGCACTTAATCATCTCCTCAGGTTTCAGGGACTGCCCCCGAGTGCTCTCTGTCTGGTACAACTACAACGGAATCTGCAGCACTGTTTTAAGTTCCCAAATTAATTGCCTAATGGATTAAGAGGTATGGAGTGTCCTACTTTCCTTGGATGGAGCAATGAATTAAATTGGGCCGGGTGAGGACAAGGAGAAGTTGTATTTCAGGAGAATGTATTTTTATTATACATATTTTACTGCCCCAAATACTGTGCAGCCTCCTCCCCCCACCCTCATTGGCATTCAGGGGTTCATTAGACGGGGAGACGGTGTATACTGCCTTGCAGAGAGTATCACGCACAATAGTTTCTTCTGACTTAGACACATGGTCAGACAGAAAGACATTCAGACAGGCAGGTAAACTCTCTCTCGCTCTCACACACACACACAGACACACACACACACACACACACACACACACGTAGTGGGCTTGTGTGTTGTTGCCTTTGATAGAAAATGTAGATTGCAAAGAAAGGATGATATTTAAAAAGGAAAAATCGAAATGACCAAAAGCCAGCTTGTTACTTTGACATACGGCTCCATGTGTCAAGCGTGGAGTGAACAACACACGACACCAAAACCCATTAGTGTCCTCCAGAGAGACAATACCCAGAACTCTCCCTCCTCCTCCCTCCAGACTCAGGGTGCCGTTTCTGAGAAAAGACTCTTTCTACTACAGATGAAAAGCCCCACGATTAGCCCAGGGCTTGAGCTGTGCTCCCCTCCAATTTTACTTGTTGTAAAATGAGAACTTGAAATAATGTCAAATTCTGGTGTAATGAAAGTGATTTTTCTTTTTTTAACAATGGAGCTCAGAAACTCAGGAAATCGTTGAATTATGCCGAGCTGAAAGATGGCATTTTATTGAACATACTGATGCTCAGACCTTGGAGAGGTGGCTTTTCTTGATGTTCATTGCATGAATGGATTGATGATGATGGATAACTAGTTATTTTAACAGCTCCCCATTCCATCGCCGTAAACACCAGTCATCGTGCTTCTACTTAAGAACCAGGACGATGGCCTGAATGCTGGTACTGATTGGGTTATTGGAACAGCTTAAGTCAAAGGTTGGCTGCTCATATACTCAGGAGGTGTGCATGTTTTAAAAACGCGTTCTACCAAAGTAAAAAAAGAAAAGAAAACGGGTCTCAGTTTGGTTTTAAAATATAGTCATGGTGTTTTTTGACACCCTCTACTAACGGTGTTAGACACAAAAAGAGGTGTACGGGAATCGATAGTGGAGTTAGGTGCTTAAATTACCCTGCGAGTCCTGCTGGTCATTGACTGGCGCCATGAGCTCATGGCTAATGACTGGAGATCGATGGCCAGAAACTTGACTGTGGTTTCTTTCAGTGTTATGTTTACCATACAGTGGCTGATGCCCAACCACTGACACAGTTCACCCTAGGGACAAAAACCAGGCTCTGACAATACGTTTGCTGGCAGTGGTTTTGGTTACTTATTCAATTTTCGACTACATGACAAATCCCTGATTATATTAGTGAAACAAGATGCTCTATCAGCTATATGAATACCTAATAAACATCCCCTGGCGTCGCAGTCGCCTATGTCATTTCTAGCATCTGACTTGGCTAGCATCAGAAACGGATCAAGAGATTCTCCATTTCAAAAGCCATTAGAACAACACTGCTTTGAAATAAAAAGGCATCCACTAACAGGAATATGCTCCATAGAATGAAAACGCGTACAAATTGGTGCATGTCATTTCATACAGCGAACCCTCTCTTTTTAACTGCTACAGTCAATGATGGCTCCCTCTGCAGAGATAGATTGAAAATGACTCCCAGTGCCACCATGAGCCGCTGTGGTTTCAGGCTCCGAGCCCACATTCAGACAGGGGCTCATTGAGTCCATTTCTTCAAATATAGACTTATTATTACCTTCCCACAATAAATTGCTCTAGAGAGCTGGGGAAATGCTGCTCTCCGTTTCTGTAACAGTGGCATCTCAGATATCATTAGGAAAGTACTAGACAGGAGGACAGCAGATCAATGGATTCCGCCACAGAAGCATTAGTACACTCTACATATGATCAGTTTACTGAACAACAACACCGCCTCCGCGTCTCTTACTGGAAACAATTGATGCATTGTTGCAGTGAAATGAATCCTCTGAATTCATAACCCCAATCAGATATTCAATTGGCACTACCCAAAATAATTGTGTGGATGCGTACAAATGAGAAACAACTTCCCAACTGAGGCCTAGTGAAGACACACGCAAAGCTGCCCATTCAATAACTCAGGCTGCTTTGTCATCTTAATAAAACACTGGGAGCGTCTAAATGTGATTTCATCTTAGATTCAACATCTGTTATTAATCCAAAAGAGTCTAATTAGGTTCTTTCCTAATCCTCAGAGAAATACAATGAGGGTGCCACCAATATAAAGTGTAGCTTTTACAGAATTATTTTGCTTGTTCACTGTTAAAATGTCAGTTTAAAAAATGTATCCTGATCATGATGATTTCCTGGAGAAATATTGAATTCTCTGCAATCCAAACATGATCGACGTGTTGGGACTCGGCAATCCTCAGCTGAAAATACTCTCCACTCAAGATCGACATGATGAAATTCAAGCCTAATATGATCCATGGCAATCAATTAAACAACAGCCGTCTACAGTGTATGGAGAAGGGTGCAAACACATACCTCTTTCTTTTTATGGCATACATTGCCATATAGTGTTTGTGCTGCATCACAATGGTGAGAAGTGAGCAGTTCTTCATACTGCCTAATATATTTTTGTGAACTAAGGCCAAGGTAAGAGAATATTGGTTATTTCTTTATTTTTATTGTAGCTGTTAGCTCATACCATCAAACCAAAACAGCAAGCCCCGCTACCCGTCGTATCCGTTGTAAGAACGCTGAAACATTTCGTCCAAATGCGACACAGGCATCACAAAGTAAACATCCAGTAGGATACCGATCCAACGCGGAAACAAAGTCTGAAACCAAAGTCCACACAACAGGTACCACTGGATGCCACTAAGCGGTGGTCCACTTGCCATTAGCAACATGTTGAAAGGTTCTAAAACAACATAAATGTGAAGACATGTCAGAGATATTGTTGGAACAGTCTTTCTACACGTTCCTGTGTGTTGTGACCTAAAGCAAAACCAACACGAGTTGTGATTAACGCTCTGTATACAGCGGTTTGGCTGCTTCTTGCAATTTGATCCCTGCGTTAATCAGGGGTTTATTTTTGGGGTGCATTTATGATGAATGCTCTGCCAAATGAGACAAGGAAGTCGGAGGACCTCACGATGACGTCTGTTTTGTTCTCCGGCAAGATGTTGTTTCGTACTCTCAAGCCCTCGGAAGTTTAAAGTCACATCTACGGCAGGGGACAATAAATAGGAGATGCGGTTGCATCAGTTAAGTGACGTGGTCACAATGAGAGAAGCTCGCAGTCTGAATTAAAGATGTGCTCTGTTCAAATGCTGTGGCCGCATTAGATTAGCCACAACCCATAATTTGTCACTTAGCTGCAGCGTGCCTTGCTGTTTGAACTGATGTAAACTGCTGCCGTCTGGGCACTGAGCTGGGGAGTGTAATGGGGATTCATTGATCCACTGGTCTTTTGCCGATTGGGTTAGATAATTAAAAAGCCTCTTGTATCAGTTCCATTAAGGATTGTTTGTGTCGCTTTTTCTGCTCTTGCTTTTGTTCCTGAACAGCGAAACCTGGAGCTGCGGAGAGCTGTTGGAAGCTCAACCCATTCTGTAATGTATCACTCACTCAACTTCATTTTTAAGATCAACTGATGATTTTGCGAGGCAGATGAAATACGGTTCTAACCTGGATTACGCCGAGATAGTTTAACGATGACTTATCCCCACGCAGCGTCTGAAGGAATGAAACAGAGAGACGCTCCGAATATCAAGCAGAGTGTGTGATGTGCTGGGATCACACACATCCCTCCAAACAGGGTCTGGAGTGACTGTGCTGTCCTGGAGCGTGCCGGCTGAGGTCTGCTTTGTACCTCCTCCAACGGGCCAACTGTCCTCTGCTGTCACTGGAAGCCGCGCCGGGCCGCCTCAGCAATGGCCACGATGTCTGCGGCAATGCTGAAAATAGCCACGCTGAGCTCATTAGCAGATTAGGTGTTGCAATGAATCTGTGTGGTTAGAGCTCCACGGCCTGATATTGTTCCTCCAGGATGGTAATTACAGGTGATTGACGTGTTGGCACATGGGGATGGAGGGGTGGAGCCTGCAGCTCACGCCTGTGGCGGGGGCCATGTGAAGGGCAAAACAATCTTCCCCTCAGTCTACATAACGTATCTTAACAATGCCATTTGTGTCACTGGCATCAAATGAGGGATCCGTGCTGGACTTTTCAGACATACTCCACTGTTGCATCAAGAGAAACGAGTACTGACGCTCACAATAATGACGAGCAGTTGATCCTGTTGGCTTTTAAAAGATGCGAGTGCACACTTATAGTTCGGTTTCTGACGTTGAAAGTTATTTGACACTTTGCTCTCTGTCACATTATAGGATCCTGGCTCAAAGCCGTCTGCAGAATTGAGATTCCGTCTGCAGCTTGGTAGCTGCAGGTTTCATCTGGTCATGGGCTTAATTAGTGACCCTGCCTTTATTTCCTCGCCTGCCGGGACCCAGTGGCACCGGTGAGGAGGATCGTCATGTTGTCATTTCAGACAGTTCTCCCCTTTTTGATCAAGGATGCCTTACCCTCTCTTGGGCCTCACGCCATGGCTGCTTATCAAATAAGTGTGCCCTTTTAAATGGATGTTGTATGTGATTCCAGCCTGCCTCCCTCCTTCCATTTGAAAGAAAATCATTGTGAATTCCCAGTGCCAGACTGGCTCCTTGTCTTTTAAATTAAACTGTTTGATCTTTTTACAGCTTTCAAAGAAAATATGAAGAAGCAATATCAGTAGAAGCAAGATAATATTTGATTTGTTACACTATCATATACGTAGCCTTGTAATCACATAGATGCAACTTCAGATTTCCATAACTACCCACGTGAGTGATATGGGCCGGGACTACTTTCACGATTAATGCGCGCACATAGTCCCAACTTATTTTCGGTAAAATAAAACAAATTCCTTTAAAATATAGTCCAGGTGGTGCTGTATGTCCATGATGTAACACTCGTTCTGATTAGGGGGCGATTATATATGAGAATCATGCAAACTATAAACTGCCAGTTGAGTAAGAGGCCTCCGGTCACATGTTGTTTCAAATTGGTAGAGTCATCAGAAAATGTGATGTTTTCATGAAGTTACATCCTTTTTGGACCTTGTGGACTGCCATATGTGAACATATTCAACATCTCTCTTAAAGTAGTAGTATTTATCTAAAAATCACAAAATGAGTGTACACATTTACAGTGGAACACATAAGACTGCTTAGAAGAACCAGCGGATTCTATCTCTTACATAAATAACCTAAAAACAAGCGTTTTGTGTTTACTACACAGTCATATTTAAATTCTATGATAAACCCTATGGGAGTTAAACTCGCATCAACCCACTTTCACTTAGAAAACATTCCTGGACTGCTGAGGAATGGTTAATAACATTCTTTATTGATAAACGGATCACATTTTAAAATATTGATGGCCTCTTTAACTATTGCTGCAAAAGTGTTTTGTGGCACAAAACAATTGGCATAAACATCAGCATTCTGGTGAGCTTTTACGAATGTAGGCTACCTTGGAGAGTGTCCTTGCACATGCACTGTATGCGCTGACACCCCCAGCAAAGTGTGCAGCAAATTGAAAATGTTCATTAACACCTCAGATGTTGGACATATTACAGGTATGTCACGCAGCATGGTAGGGATGTGTTATGCAGACACATACAGTAGAAACAAAGATACTATACATACTTGGTAAGAATTACACATGCTGTGACAATGTCCTTATTATATACTGTACGCGCAAGGGCAAACATGGATCACCTTTCGGAGTACAGTGCAGTCAATAAACTCCAGAGATGTAACATTCACACAGTTCTCTGTAACAACAGATTTTACATTTCCACATATTTGCTGTGTAATTTGAATGATTCATTTGTCCATATTATAATATGCAAATCATTGTTTTCCCCTATATGATCATGCAGATGAAACCATAGTTTTATTCAAGCTGAACAGATATTTTATAGAAGAATAATGATACCTACGTCTGCTCTAGAGTGGGTTTATTTATTACACCTTCCCTTTGCCATATTCACAACTTGGTCCTTATGCCTGTGTCCCTTATGGCTTTAAAGGCAATCAAACACTGGATAACATACATGTACACACAAGTCGATGCCCACCAAGTCTCCGGTTTTGAACACCACCTGGGAAGGTGATTGGAAGAAATACAAACAATCTCTAGATTTGTTCAGCTTTTATTCACACTGGACAGGAGCCTCACTCGACTTGTTACCAGACTGTAAGATATGTTCAGTCTGGGGCGAATATAAAACTGGTATACGTAACCCCATGATCCAATAGGGTGGAGGGGTGCAGAGTTAGCTTGTGACTGCATCGTTGGATGGGTGGGGCAACAGGAGGTACTGATATTGTGAACTACATGTAATACATATGGCGAAGGTAAGATTTGAGTTATTTGTGATGATGTGAGAATGATATGGAAGTCACTCTTTGAGAAAATGTTGCACCAATTGTTTTATTATAATTATTTTTAAATGGTCTTTCCTTCTGAAATGGTGTAACTCGAGTGTCGGAAGATGTTGGTGGACCCCGCATCCTCCTCAACATTGCATTGTGTTCACAGGTAGAGAAAAAACAGATAAAGAACCTTCAATAAATACAGTGCATACAGTAGACAGACATAAAAGCTGCAGCCACACCAGACACCGTTGAAACAATTCCATGCAATGCTGTTAGTGTTACAAATGCTAACTGCTTGTTCATTAAGACCTATTTATTCAGACAAGGTCATTCATAGGGAAATATCTATAATGTGTGAAATCCTTGTTAGACATGTAACTGAATGTGAGATAACAGTATTTTAGTTGCACGAGGGACTTCTTGCAATTATAGCAGAAGTTTCAGTAATTCCAGATGATGGTAAGATCAAAACATTGAAAATGGCAAACACATTATTCTAAAAATCGATAAGCAATGTCCAAAACTCTATAAGCAACGCACTGGATTCACAATTAATTGAATGCCACTATAGACCAGTTGCTCTCACAACCTTGTGGTGAGGTTGTTGGGTCATTGTTGACCATAGCTGTCAGGCTTTGTAACATTGTAAATGCTGTAGAGATATCAAGCTCTTAGTTTGAAACGGGATCTGACTCTAAGAGAGATACTACATCCTCCACCCAGAGATGAGTGAACCGGTAAAAGCTTAGTGGAGGATGACGATGGTGTGTGTTCACCCAGGATATGATAAAGTATTCCACTGGCCAGCCTAATTTTCCTCCTCTTTGTCTCTCTGGTGTGACAGGTTTGTCTGCAGGGGGAGGAAAGAGGGCCGCAGGACTCTGAGGAATCCAAAGCAGTGTCTGCTGAACTGACACAGACGGTACAATTTTCACCATACACTCTGCCATGCCCGGTAATGACACGGTTATATTTGTTTCCTCTAGGCCAGATTTTGACGAGCACCCCCTCATAATATTAACTATTTATACATTTCAATTTAAAATGTATGAAAGCATAAAAGGTAAAAATACATACCGGTATATAGAATTTTGAAATGATCCTAAAGGCCTCTGAGACACCTTGCATATATGTTCACCTGAGCGCCGTCTCCCGATATTTTGTGATGTGAGCACAATGTCTTAAAATGCTAAATATTTGGTCTGTGCATGAGAAGTGAGAGCAATATGTTTTCCCACCACGAAAGGATTACATGAAGGAGACACGAATAGAAATAGGTAGCAATCTGACATTAAAGTAATGTGTGAATGGGCATTAGCCTTCAACTCTGGCAACCAAGGTTTAATTCCCAACTCAGCCAACCTAGCCTTAACCAAAAATTTCAGTTGCCTAAACCTAACCCTAACTTAACCTTAACCAAAGTTGTTTTACTTGCCTAAACTTAACCGTTAACTATTTTTACGTGACCATCAGGCGAAATATCATGTCCAATTCATGCTATTGTCACTTAATACAATTTGTGGTGGAGGAACATAATCATTTGTGTCCAGAACACGTTTCAGAGTTCGTACTCGTTTCACAAAATATTATTAGACTGTTTGGTCAATTATTAGCTGACATAGTTTCTGCTTCAGCGCCTTGAATTTTTTTTCAATACTTTTCAGCAAAATTATCTTTGATGCATTTAAAGCCCTCCAAAAACTGACCAACCTGATGATATCCTTTTGAATTAGACATGCTAGTTTGTTTTGTTGCTGTAACATTCCCAGAGATCACAGTAAACTGAGAGAAAGTGTGGATATACAATGTAGGTAAGTGCATATTACATTTAATATTTACAAGTGTATCTTTAGAATGACACATGCATACAGTACATGCATATTTGATTAATGATAGGTCTTCAAAAACATTTAAGTCAGGGGTTTGCAATAATAGCATTGTTGTTAGTCAGAAATAATCATTGGCATAATATATTGCACTGGGATGTTTTATGAACGTGTGTGCATGCCAAATGATCACTGCTTGGTTTACATCCTCATTTGGCATGTAAAGTGAGTACCTGTATACTTGGTATGCACCATAGCCCACCTAACCATCAGGACAGCCTAAAGTGTAATTGTACTTTTTGGATCCATATGAATCTCAACAATGCATTTGGTATTATTGGAAAGATTCACTTTTTCTTTCATTCAAGAATAATTTACCCGTTTTCACCTATTCTCAAAACTATTATGTTCTGTCTGCATTTGCTTTAAGTGTTCACTGTAAGATACGTCAAATGCTGTAACACTTCAACATTTTAGGGAGCATTTGGGGGCCTTGAATCTTTGTATATTTGTTACATGCACCACCCCTCTGTCTTACCCACCTTTCCACGTGCTGCTCGTTGTCTTCCTTTATTTGCTCCTTTTCCTGTCCCTGACTTGCTGAGGTGGACCGCTTTAGACTTAAAGGGATGCCTTTATATTTTTTCTTTTCATCTGCCATTTTCCTTCACCTGGCACTCAAAATGTGATCAAAGATATGTTTCTTTGTTACTGCATTCTAGCATAAAATGGCTTGTGATTGTCAGCATTGTCAATAACAGTGGGACTGCAAGTTAATAAACTAGCTTGCAGTGCCTCATGATGAAGAAGCATCAAATTAAAAAAGTCAAAGGACCCCTTAAGTTTTAGGGGTGTGACGCAGTTTGTCATAAAGAAAAATAATTGATACAATTCTGATCACTATTTTATATTTCTCAATGAACAAAATCAGTAATTGAGAAAATAACCTCCTGGCATATGATTGGCAACATTCTTCAGTATGTTGAGAAGCCAGATTCTGTATCTAAACAAATAACTTTTTACTCGTATCACTTCTATTTGTATTAATGCCCTCTGGTTTGATTTAGCAGGATTCTGAAAGGGAGATATGTGAAGAGGCTAGACAGGAAGCTTGCTCCAAGGAAAACTTGATGAAATATCTTCAAATTTGAGAGAAATTTTGTTAATTTTGTTTATGCCATTATGATAAATATGCACTCACTTTATGTTTAAAGCCTGAGCCTGACACACAGAATAGCCATAGTCCAATCGGTGCGAGCGCACATCTCTTTATTTGACTTTTATTGATGTCGATTTTGTATAGCATCTACTATATAACTGCTTATGTCTGAATGTGCCTCGGCTTTGGCCTTTATCATTTGATAAATGTGTTTCCTCTGAGTGGATGTCTAGTCCCCTTACACGAATTCCATGGCTTTTACCAAAAGCCATCGTACCAGCAAGTAATCTAATAATGAATACAACAGCGGTTTACACACTGCCTGCCTTTGTGTCCATAATATAAACAATGGAACTGCGAGCATTTAGACTTCCACTAATGGAACACCAGAGCAAACACATTAATTTATTCTCAATCCTTTCTTTCAAAGCAAACTGCTTGAGCAGCGGTGGATGAGAGGCTAATGACCCATGAGCAATAAGCAAGTGTTTGTGTGAATGTACTCTTGTTAAAAAAAAAGAAGAAGCTTTTACGGAATAGCATATCAATATTTTAAGCATAGCCTCTATGGCACCCCCCTCTAACTGGATTAGCCGTGTGATGTGTTCTGACAGTATGTTGTTAGTGATACTCCATTTGTCTATCATCTTATTTTCCCCTGGTAATCCACAGAGCACCGTTATATTTCACAATTTGTTTTGCCATCAGGGCTGATTTGTAAATGCGCAAATTCTAATTAGCCATGGCTACTGTTTCTAATTTATTAAATATTAAATGGTTCCTGTGGTGGAGTCTTTCTTCACATCCCCAAATGGAAGGCTGTGGTATGCAAATTCAATTGCCTTTTGGATGTCAGCACTTTTTAAATGTCCCATTTTCCAATTAAAGCCATTCTCCCCTTGTTGTTTGTGTTTCTGTGCCCAGTCCTCCTTAAGTTGATATTCATTCATCTCAGATCTCCAGATGTGTTTGGGTTTTCAACAGAAGTTACATACTCTGTCAGGCTCCAGTACCACTGCTTTGTTTAACTTCATTAGAGCTGTCTTAATATCTGCTTTGGCTCCTCACAACAAAGAATGCTTCACATTCTCTCTGAAGTTAACTTGCAATTTAAGACACAACCACAAAGCTGTTTGTTTGTATAGTCACACATGTACCTAATGTATAAGCCAGGACTGTTTCACTTACTCCTAAAGGTTATACAAACCATGACCAGTCTAGTTGTCTCCATGTACTCATAGTCCCTGCTTTGGCTTCTTCATATGACTCTTTTCCTCTTCTGTGTTCTTGGAGAGTCTATTTTATGTTATTTGTAAATGTTCTTCAATGCCACTTGTATTGAACTGCCAGACATTTATTGAGGGCCCTTATCCTGAGTGAATTTCTAACTAATTAAGTTTTAAGAAACACATCCATCAAGCTATTGAGGCGGTTAATTTACTGTTGCCGTGGATCCGAATTTCTCCTCAGAATGATACACATAATTCTCATCACACCCCCCTCAGTTCTCGCACCAAACTGAAGTACAAATGGCACAACATCATTTACGTTAAATATTATCCTTTGAAATTACTATCTATCGCAATTGACATGCTGTATATATACATTACAAAATAATAATAATAATAATAATGCATGTCATTACAATTTAGTGTACTAGCAATATGCACTGTACATTTTGCTTTACATCAGTATCAGTTCAAGTGTTTCCTTTGAACAGGATAACACACCAGAAAAAGCTTCATAACTCATTATCGTTCCAATGAAGAGTATAACTCCCTTTGTTCCTTTCTACACAGACATGGCAAGGACCTCACATGTACCCACAGTAGTTAGCAACTAAGGCACAATTGTGCCCATTCCTAACTACACCTCCCTTTATTTGAGCTCATAGAAGTCCCTGTTCTGGCTCTCCCTTTGCATAATAAACCCCCCACCCAATTTGTCATGAAATCCCTCATTTGCTGGATACTCAGAAAGGCAGATTATGCTTATTTTTCATTTGGACAGTGGGAGATGGAGCCAGGTGTTTGGCAGCAGCAGAGTGTTCAGGTGTAACTGTGCCGGTGACGGGACATGACGAGCAGCCACAGATGAAGGATGAGGCGTGGAGGATTTTGGGTAGAGGGGCACCCCATGACCTGCTCCCTCAAGAATATCCCCACTGATCTAGAGGAGGCAAAACTTTCTTTTGAATTAGTTTTTGCAAGAATCAGCTCTTTTTTTTCTTAATTAGTTCACACCATATTAAAAATACAGCTGTTAATTTCAGAGAAAATAGTGCTCATTGTGCTGAGCTCAACAAGATTAATTCATGCCTCTTCAGACAATGGTGGTCTGATCTATGAGTCTATGAGATCAATGGGCTTTTGCTATAGTCATATTATAGTGACTAGTCTATAATATAATAGTCACTATAATAAAACTACAGGCCCTTTTACAATATCTCTGAATACACATTTAAAGCTGGGGTTGGTACATTTTGTTTTAAAACATTTTGATAATATTTGGTGAACTCTTTACATCCCGACAGCTATCAATAAATCAAATGCTTTGAGAAAAAAAAAAATCCAGTCTCTGTTACTGTCCCAGGCCCAGTAATCAGCCACTCCAAAATCTCAGGGCGTCTGAATCTTAACAAACCAATCAGGAAAGCTTTCTGCAAAGAGGCATCCCTACCAGTGGCGGCTAGCCAATAGAGGGCGCTGGCCACCCTCCAACTAGAGAAGAAGTCCACTTAAACATGTTAAACACAATAATGCGAAATAATTATAAAATAAACATTGTTTACTTGTACAATGCACCTGGTATTCTGTCGGCACCTGTCAGCATTCATAAAAAATCGGTTCCAAATTGTATCTGTGTGAAATTCCCTATGAAAATACATATAGCGTTACTTCTGGGTGAAGGGCGCCGGCCAAGTGTGTGTGTGTAAGTCCTCAAACTTTTGACAAGCATCTGCGCTCTAATTGGTTGTGTTCAGATTTTACACAGGACACAGAGAGCAGCGCCCCAGTTGGCAGCGAATCATATTGCGTAGCTAACTGAGTAACGTTACCGCAGCACCAAACGCAAAGAAGAAGAAGAAGAAAAAGATGGCATCAGCAAGTTCAAGTGGAACCGCGTCTGCAGGAATAAAATAAAATGTGGTTGTTTCACCTCGAGAACAGATGAGGATGAAGAGGCTTGCACCTGCGAATTACCGACTCAGCAGCAGGCAGGAGATCAGGGACACCTGGGGATTCTCTCGCTCTTGTTATGAGAAAGAGTTGGCTAGCTGGATGTGGCGTTAGCGGTGCCTCTTATTGCTTTCCCCGTTTGCTATTTCAAAGTGCCGGCACCGAAGCGTTATGGACAACGACGGGGTTAAAAGACCTGAAACATCTTTCTTTGAAAAATTCAAACGGCACCAAAGTAGCCGCAGCCACCTGGATAATAACATGAGGCTACGTTTCTTTGGCAGGCTCAGCATTGCTGAACAGCTGGACGAAGGCTACAGCTACACATTTTGTGGAGCCCTCGAGTTGAGTGAAAACTCTGATAATCCCGTGGGTTGGTGCTTTTCGACTTAGAGAGCCTGTCGTGGTGCTGTGGATCTGTTCCAGCTGTTCTTGGATAACAATCGTCTGTCAGGAACACCGTGACAGAGGACAGGCTGAATGCCTTGGCGAAGAGACTGGTGACTGAGATGACTGACTTTAACCAGAAAGTCATTGAGACATTTGCAGGCCTGAAGGAAAGGAGGGCAACATGTATGTTCAAGTAGTGGCCAGTGTTTAGGCAACATTACAGAGTGGTGTTTTATACAATACAAGTTTGTATCACAATGTGGTGTTTGTGACTGCAATGGAAGCTGTACTAGCCAAATTACCACGGACAACAATGGAAGGACCATTCTATCCATTCAAGTTCTGTGGTTCTGTCGCTATTTACCTAACAACTTCAGTATGCAGGCAGCAGGTTTTGTAAGGTTCCTGGTTTGTTCTCCAGACCCAACAGTGCCCAGAACAGTGAAAAGCTGAAGCAGCACCAAGGGGAGATCTAGCAGTGGTAAGAATGCTTATAGCATAGCAGTCTGTGGTTGTATCTCTGTGACAATATAGACTATGTGGCTCACTTATCTATATATTTATATTTTTATGTATCTATTTATTTAGTCAATCTTTCATTAATTTTGTTAGCATCCCCACGCAGGTTAGCGATGTTTAACTATGCGGGTGCATATCAGATCACGTGAGTCACACGCGAGTCACGTGATCTGAACTTGTTGTTGTTGACTCGTCTTATTAGCTAGTGAGTTAAAAGGTGGTATTCACCTTGTGTAATCAGTTATTTTGTCATCAGTCAGTGACACTATATTAACTCAAGTTTGCTGTATATTATCATTGCAATTGGCGGCTGACTGCCTGCGTAGCTCTATATTCAACCTTTAAGCTCAGTCGAACATTGGTCCAACAAGGATGGACAAACGTTTTGTGACCTCTTGCATGTTTTGAGGTTGAAGTGGACAGACTTGTGGCTGTTTCTTGCTGTGCTAGTTCAATGCGGTGTGAGGGATTGAGGCTCACGCGTGGCGTTATGGTTGACTTGTGTGGCTGCGATGTGGATGTAGTCTTACCTGTTCAGAAATCATTGTCTGTGTGAGAGCTAGTTATGAACACTTTACAATTTACAGACGTGTTTGTATTAGGATTATCTACCAAGTAAAAAATAGTCTCCAGCACCGCTTTTATGCACCTGGCCTTGCACATGCTTACGTCCCTATAAATGTCAGAGCACCCTTGTTGAATAATCGTGTACCCCCAAAGAACCAACAAGAAAAAAAATCTCTGCTGCCACCACTGGTCAAAGTGCCTCAGTGACGCAGGCAAAGCCACCCAACCACATATGCGCACAAACGTGCTCTGTAATGTTCTCTATATATACTCTATATATAGAATATACTCTTTTCAATATGATGCAATGCAGCCCAATCGTTTTTTGTTAGATTATTCTTTGTCCAACTGTATATATTTTAATAAACACAAATATTTTTAGTACAAATCTTTAGATGGGTACCTTATGACTGCTTCTCCACATAGTGGTTATTGAAGCTGTGCGGTAACACACACATTTGTGTTGAGTTTTCAGGGGTTCACAGGTTTGGGCGTCTCTATATTTCATGCCATGTTTCACATCAAAATCTCAAGGTTAGATTTTTCCAACAGGCTAATATTCTGGCAAAACTGGAGCTATGCCTGCAAGCCGGCTCGTCTTACTGCACAGCCCCTATCATGTAAGCCCCTGAATTGAAATATCCTCTGTTTGAAATATTGACTTTAATATCCCACTTGAAAAATTCATGAAACCCTTTGATGTTAAATCCATACTCAATTTTTCAAAATGCTATAAGAATATGCAGAAAGGGGATAGGAGGCATTATTATATGTTTTTTCCTGCATAGAAATTACATTTTATGGTTGTAACACCAACCTCCCCTGTGTTCCTTTTTAGTCCACAAGGGAAAAAAGAGAGGGCCATTAAGGCAAAATGAAAAGAGCTATTGATTGGGCTCTTATGCCTTTTCTATCTGCCTCATTTCCTAAATGCATGATAATAAGGGCTCAGCCACTGCAACTAACAATACTCCTTAATGAATCGAACTCTAAAGAATTAGTATAAGTTTGCATAATGATTCACAGATGTTGCCATCAATGGATGATATGCATTTTGTTTGTTGTTTTGTAGATTCGTGTTCCATTTACCAAAAGCACGCCCATCTCCTAATAGCATGATGATGCAATGAAGGCATTATTTGATGATTTGTATTTTGAGAGATGCGTTGCATGTTATTAGAGAAGTCTGAGGGGAGATTCTTAAAAAGCATATTAGAATTATGTTAGAATTAGATTTGGTGGTGCCAATAATGGGCAAAAGGGGAATGGTAGGAGTTATAACATGTATAGGAAAATAAAACAGGCTTTTAGCAACTGGAGGTTTTTGTTGTTGTTGAGAGGATGAGGGCATGGCAGCGCCGCAGGGAGGGAGAGGGAGAAATGAAAAGACAACCAAATGGAAAATCCACCGTTTGTCAATAGAGACATTTGCCTTATTGATTTATACATGTATAAACAGTTTAACCTAGTTGGTCAAGAAGAAAAGGAGAAAGACCAGCTTGTGTTCTAGCTGCCCATGTCACACTGACATATTACAGTGTTGTTCCATTGCTATAACTGAGATTAGTGTAGATGGATGTACTTTCTCTTCCTCACTTTGAACTAACCTTTACTTGACTTCACAGTAGCACACACACTCTCTTTATAAGAAAATAAACCACTATTTTATAAGATAATGATAATAAAGATAACTATCTTTCATAAGATAATATTGGTTCAATTAAGTGTAATAAATTGTTGATTATTTTAATGTATTCTCCAAGCTATTCGGAGGGATTGCGAGACTGATTAAACCTGCTGGTGGAGGACCTTTTATTCTTTAGTATGGTGAGCTTGTCCAGGTTTGCCCTGGTTTATGTTGATGATCAAGTCTTCTATGCCTCTTGAGCTACAATAGCAGCATGTCAAATTGCTGTAATTCTCCATATCAACACAGACACAGACGCTAGGTGAGTTATTTTCCTTAGGGCACATTTGGAGTTATGTATCCAACCAGCATTTCTAAATATGAAAGCAAAACGAGGTTATCTCTCAGCCCTCATTCGTTTGATCCAAAATACCTGTAAGTTTCTTTTTAAGTAAGACGTTAATTGTATTGTCTTTCCTCCACAGAATTGTATTGTCTAATTTGCTAAGGGCTGTTTCATTTTGCATGACCTAAGGCTACTCATTTGCATAATTAGCATTTGGAAAACGGAGCAGTATTTTGTCAAGCCAAGTGCACTGGGCTGAGGCTGAGAGGCGTCTTGAAATCAGAACATTTTAAGATCTTTTTGCAGGTACGCCGCAGTAAGAAGACCGTACGTGGTTTGCTTGGCTTCCTAATCACAACGGAACTCTTAAAACAGCACTTAGATCATTAATTAATTGGAACACAATTACAGGATTTCCAAGGTGCTCACATGACCTTGCCTGTATCCAGCCCCATGGATCGCTCATTTTCATTATCACTCATATTCATTTATTAATGTCACTACTTTAATTCAGCCATTCATGGAACTGTGATTTCATGTGAGGAGGCAGTTCAATATAAGCACTCCGATTGGACTTGTGTGCGTGATGCTGTTAGCCTATGTACCTAATTGAGTAAAGAAACTCTATGCTACTGTGAATGGTCAAGAATGAGCTAAACTAAACGTTGAAATATCAGTGATCCAAGTCATGATGAAATTCAAGAAAGCACCCCCATAAACTCTAAACTCGCTAAATTCAGATGGCCATGTGGACAGCAAATAAAAATGGAAGTTGCAATTAATGCGGCTGGATCCGGGTAAAATGAGACTATATTCTTCAATAATATTACAACCAAATCACAATAATACTTCACAAAAGTCTGCATACTACATACAGTATGTAAATAAATCAAATGACTACATGAATAATATAACTCTTATGAAACAGGACCCGGTACAGTTAGGTCACATATACAACTCCTCTAATTAAAGCTCTTCACAATTAAAACATTATTTTGATTAGATAACTTGGGGGCATTAATGAATATTAAACATTAGCCTTTCAGTGTTCTTAATTTAATCTGTGTATCTAATCACATTTTCATCTGGGCCCTGTTTCCCTGATTCAAGGTTCTTTGATGCATTTAACAAAACTGGTGCAAAATTCCATAAGTGTTTCCCACAAGTATGTAAAGAGTTTTATATGCTGTGTTTATAGGAGTGTTGAAAAGGTTTGTACGAATGGACAGGAACATCCTGATTAAGATTAGGCAGAAGTGCTGTTTACCAAATAACCTCAGTGTCTCAATTAGTTGATACAGAAATAATCTGATTTAATTGATCATGAGCAATATAGTCAAAATATGTCACAATCCAGAAGCGTTTGTAATTGTTAAATCAAAATGAGGTATTACACCAATGTCTGGCATTGGAGAGTATATGTCCAATGTCCATAACTGTCCATATAAATCTGAGAAAGAATAATATAGCATGAAGAATAATCACTTGTATAATTACTTAGAAAATACAAGATTTAGGAAATACAGTTTTGGTTAGAATTGAGTATTTTCCCATGACATGGAATCAGCTATGCTAAAGTGATTGTACAGGGACTCTAAAGGATTTATTTCATTAAAAGAGTATAGCTTTTCAAATGTAATCTTTATGTAACAAAGCCAATTATTTATGAAATATATTAGATAAACCTTTTTTAATTGCCTTGTAGGCTAAAGTGGAATAAAGTGTGCTGAGAAAGAGGGAAAGGCTGTACTGTACATTTCTTATTTGCCCTTTGAATTTCCCCAAACAGCCTCAAGCTGTCACTGTTATTAATTTGTATTTACTTGCAAGTTGAGTCCAAATGCGACCCATTTAAAACCTTGGAGGAAATCGTGACCACATACTGTGCGGCAAGAAGTGTCTGGTTGAAGACAGGTTCTGATGCAATGGCTTCCTCCATATAGAACAGTCATAAAAGTTCAATTTCATTGTTAAAATCAGCTTGGACCATCTCAGAAATGGACCACTCCATGTCAAAGTCCACTGATTGCCCTACTCTACAAGCACTATGACCCTGTGACCCAGTGGCACAAGTGGGTGCTGCCTCTAGCAGGTACAGCTCCAATTTCAAAAATAGACCAAACATACAAATCTACACAAGGCCACAATGAAAATGAAAACTGGCAGTGGCAGGTGATTGCACCAGCTACATTGACTTGTATAGGGTTTACAATGCAAAATCAATGTGTAGATTCCCACAGCTTTTACCTAAAATGCATGGCTTAAAGGAAAAGTTAGCTATTTTGGACCTTAGACCCTATTTGCGAATTTTCTACCATGCAACTGACACATAGAGACCATCATGTCACTGATTGGTTCAGTATTGAGTTTTCTACAGTTTTCCTGCAGGCGCTTATTGGGCTATAATAGAAGTCAATTGGGCAATCGTAATCGTATCAAAAAACTGCGATAAATGTGCTTTTCTGAGACGGGAAACTCGGGTGTATTCTTACCAGTCTGTGTGCTCTCCTGTGAAATGTATCACAGAACTTCTATTGTAGCCCATTGAGAGCCTGCAGGAAAACTGTAGAAAGCTCAATACTGAACCGATCAGTGAAATAATGGTCTATATGTGTCAGTTGCATGGTAGAAAGTAGTAGGTCCAAAATAGCGAACTTATCCTTTAATTATTTTTCTCTCTATGAATGAAAAAGTAAGCTCTGGTCCTAATGTCTTTTATTGTCTTTCTTTTTACACCATATTGCCATTAAAGAAAGATTAACTCCACACACCCTCTGAATGTTATTTTCATTTGTAGGGACTCATTAAATTACATTACTTGATTACACCATTCATTTTAGTTTTTGGCGCACTTTTTGGATCAGTTGTCACCTTTATGGCCAGATAACAAGATTTTGGGAGAAGCCAATCAACCCCCTAGGCCAGGAGTCAGAAGCACACTGAGCAAGGCATGAAGTTGAAATAGCATTACGGGGGCCATCATCAGGGAACATTACAGTTAAAGAAGGCTTACTCTCGTCCTTTCCTCCTCAAAACGTAAATAGAGGCAGAGATAGACAGATTCTCTCTTGGTTCAACGTTTCAGCAGCCCTGTAGGCAGGGTACACCAAGGCAAAGCTAATCTGTACATAGTGTGCAATGTAAAAAAGTCAAAAAAAGGGTAAAGGGTAATGTATACTTCTGCGTCGAAGCTAGGTATTTGCGGTGTCGCCGTAGCCCGCAGAGGCTGCCGCTGCAGCTTACGTGCGCCTCGCCAAAAATGTAACTGCATGAAGGACGAAACAACTGTGATTGGCCCGCTTTGTATTTCCTCCTACCTGTATCCGGTTGATGTCTGCCGATAGTGAAGACGACATGGAGCAAATCGAAGAGAGACTAACTGAGGAGGTTTTCAAATATGTTAATTTGTAAGTAGGGTGGAAAATCTGCATTACCTCATTTGCACCACCACCATCTCCATCACATGGTCCGTAAAGCAAAGGGAATGGATTTGTTATGTTGAAATTCATCTTTATTTAAGGGAACCACAAAGACCAGTACTGCTGTATTTTATATTCCTGTTTGGATTGTCTTATTCTTGGGGTTTTGTTGTATGCAATTATTATTCCTGAGTGAAAATGTCACAATGTGGGCTGAATGTGACCAGGATGTGGGCGACATCAGGGTTCTGACCATCTGATGCAGCTGAAGGTAGACGCACATCTGGTGTGGACCGGTCTGGCTCATTCAAAAGTTGTGACACTTTCACAGGGAAATGAAATATTGCCATGCTTTCTAAAGGCTCGACTACAGAGCAGCAAAATTATAGGTTTTATGATTAACCAATCAGTAGCCTAGGTATAACAAAGAGACCAATCATTTGTGTTTGTGTTATAACTACTAATAATACTAATAAATCTCTTGTAAGGACATAAATGAGCGTTTGGATAGGGCAATTGTGCGCCCGGCCAGAGGTCGCGCTGGCCAGCGGACAGCCGGGTCAAAAACTGGACTGTCCGGCTCAAAGTCAGACAGCCGTCCACCCTGATTTGTAGGACACCTCATCTCCGAATTATAAAGACTACCAGATGTCACTGAATTCGCAATGAGAAATATCCCAGAG
>OMOT01038578.1:0-10413 GCA_900312575.1 Acanthochaenus luetkenii
CAGTCGTCCCTAGAGGGGGGGGTACTGTGGTGTTCTCACCTCGACTTCCCTGTCTGCCTTCTGCTGTTGCCATTTAGGCCAGCAGAGGACGCCTCTGTGTCCCATGTGCCCCGTGGGCGGACAGGTGTTTCTGATCTGTTAATTATCTTTTGTCTATATAGTCTCTGTTTTCTCGTTGGGCTGGTGCTGGGTCGTCTACGTTGTTTGTCTGGTATCTATGGATGTTTAAGTTTACTTTGTTATGCACGATATAGGATCGCTTTTCCCCTCTTATGTTTTGGTGCATAAACGCTTTGTACTTGTGGGGCAGTTGTGGATTAAATATACCATCCTACCTGGAACCTCCTGCCTCTCCTTGCTGTGTGTCTGCTCTTGGGTCCGAAACCACACGCCAGATCGTAACAGTCCCTCTCTCATTTTCTAATGAAGATCAGGGTGCATGGTCAAGTGAGCGTCAGGGCGTTGTGCTACAGGTCCTAGAGGAAGTGTAAGATGAAGCTAGGATCTATAAGCCAACCGTTGTAAGCTTGTTACTTTAATAACCTGAGTTCCTGGCATTCCTGGGGATTCAGCAAGTTTCATACATGTTAAATGTATTTAATAAAACTCTTAAATCAATACAGAAAGAGTGGCTAGAGTAGGCAGCTAAGTTTACCTAGCTGGTCCCCAGAAACTGGGTTCTTGTTCATGTACTGTTGTTCATTAGCTCTTTTTTTCACGTGTTCTTGTTCCACTCATTGGTGTTATTTTGCTTTACCTCAACATCATTCCTTTAAGGTGTACTCTGGTGTTCAAAGTATTAGGATATAATGTATAATGATTCAAATGAAAACAATTATGGATCTAGATCTAGTGCAATTGACATATACAACATTTGGTCTGTGATTATAGAATAGTATTAGAAATCAAAATAATAATAAAAACAAGATTGTGTCCTAAAGGAATGATCAAACAATGAAACAAGCAAAGATAAACAAGTATTTACTATGACATTTAAATTTTGGATGTGGTACTGAAAGATTCCAGTGAAGCTAGTGCGTCACAGCTAACATGTGTGGCTGGAACAGCATTATGCAACCACTGAGTTGCTTTGCTGTTCCAGTCAGCACATTACTCACAGCTGAAGGTGCCAGTGGTTCCCCCAGTGCTCAGCTGTTCCGAGGGAGAACAGCATTGGCAAAAGCCCAGAACTTTGGCAAGTCAAGAAAAGAGGCATCTTAACCGGATACACTACAATTATACACCTGTTGGTCATGTTTTCTAAACTATAGTATATATATTGTGGCAGTCGGCAGCGATATAAGAGGGGAGAGGTGAAAAAGCACCGGTACGTGCCATTCCCCGTGTGGACGCTACGGCCCAAATATGGAATTCCGGCACAATCACGGCGATATATGACACCGGTGTGTCAATCCATAGCGCACCCATTCAGGAGAGTACCTGTACGGGGAAATCGATGGTGGAGGAAAGAGAGAGAGAGTGCGTGAGAGACTTGAGAGACGCTGTGTATGACCGACCGGAACGAGGAGCCTGTTGTGTGCTGCTACCCTGACCGTCTGATAACCACCGCTGTGTATGACCCCTGCCGGTCTGACTTCCCTCCCGTTGCCACGACCCCTGAACTACCGGACAACCCACCTTGTGTACTGACCCTGTATCTGGACATTGTTTCTGCTAACAGCTAGGAGAGCTGTGAGCGTTGTATGCCACAAACCTCTTCTCTCCCGATACCAGCAATTAAAGCTGTGTTTTCCTGTGAACTGTGTGTGGACAGTACATTTATTATCTCCGGTCTGGTGCAAACGTATACCCACCTTGAGTGTGTCACAATATATATCTTGCCTGACTTAATAGGGTGTGAAACCAGGGCCTGTGGACAAGATAGCTATGCTGTCTGCTAAGCGGATGACAAGGTGTACCTCTTGAAAGCCACCTCCAATCAAGAGGTTAACAGCTTCATCGAACGACAAACCCCCAACGTTCAGGCTGACTACAATGCGTTGACTCAAGCCCTGATACGTGAATACTCAAACGCCAGAGATAATGAATCCGATTCAGCATCCGCCATGTCTGTTAAACAGGCTAAACATGAAGCGCCCCTTGCGCAAAACATACTTTGGTAATAAGAATGAACCAGGAATGGAGGAAGAAAAGTCATTTAAACAACTCTTTGTTCGCAATCTGCACCCAGCAACGAGCCCACCTAGGCGTTGCAGCAGATGGGCACACCTTGACTAGCCTCCAATTGCGCAAACTTTCCACCAGGGCCTTCGACAAACAGAAAGCGTCGCATAGTAAATCTGCTGAGCACCAGATCAAAATTGTTAATGATGGCGAATCAAAGTCTGAAGGACTACAATATGAAGGCGTGCCAAACATACACACGCCGCCCACTGAGTCATCGTACCCACCACACGGTAAGCAAACTAGGTTTTGACCAAGGCAAAACGACTATCCTAACGACTTTAGGAGTGTCAGGTGTTAAAATATACAAAACACCTGTGGCCTTAAGCTTGGTGCTTAACAGTTGTGACTTGTGTTTAGCAAGGCTATAACTATAGAGCATTGTTCCATGTCCTTGTTTGGGATCTGTGCTGATATCTGCGAGGACATATAACTGAAAGGAGGATGTAATAACTCTAACAAGACAGTGTGCAAACTCTGTTTCCAACCAGTAACCCGCACAAGATGCGAGGTTATCATATAGGTCACCAAGGATGTTCCTGTCTAACCACTTGCCCCCACCTTGTCCATGAGTCCTTGTCTTCGCAGCATGCATATATACTGTATGAAACTATTACTTGTTGAGAAACACTTACGGTTTACTCTGAAGAAGAGTGAACTGAGTTTCTCCTTGCTTGCAAACAATAAACTTAGACTCTTAAGACATAGTAAAGACTGGTGTATTCTACTTAAGTAGAGGGCTTCTCACCTATTCCTATTTGCATGCAGGAATTCTTAGAAAGATTTCCACTACACAGGTAAGTTTGAAGCTGGAAAACATCCAACCAACCATGAATACCAACCCACACGTCGGTGCAAAACTTTGGTAACGATAGGACTCATCAAAGAACAGGAGATCACTATCATCGCGATAGGTCTCAGGGTCATAGGTGGCCCCAGAGGTCATATCCCCGCTACCGCCATGATTGATCCCCAGAAGAGGTCGAACCACCTACAGAGGAACTCAATCATGGTAAGTCATCTAATAGGTCAGCAAAGGATGTCAAATCCCTGTTTCAGGATCTCATGGGCGACACACTGGAGAATATACAAACCATTATGACTTACGGAGGATCAGGTTGTCCCATCCCAACAGGGACAGTTGTGGGCAGGAAAAGGCGCCTGATCCGCCTAAGAGTTCAAACATCCACTCCCGAGCCAGCTTGCCTAATGCACCCAAAATAAATCAGAGCATATATGCGACCCAGGCAGTGGTTCCTGGCAGCAGCAACAGCCAAGTCCCGGATCCTGAAGAACCACAGGATAACGTGTACTTGTGACTAGATGATGAGCGAGTTCCAATGTCTTGCAACTTCATCCATAAGTCTTGGCTCACATGCCAAAGTGGTAACCAGGAACCTTGTCCATCCTCCAGGGGCTGATGCCACAGTTCTTACGGTTCAGCTAGAGTAAGACATGGTGCCTGCCAATGCTGAGATCTTGACAGTGAATGGAAGCCTGCCTTTCCGCCAGTTCCTCCGAAAGCTCTATCTCACAACCACGCTTGAAGACTCCTTATTCTGTGATGCTCTTGTCGACACGGCAGCTGACTTGACAGTCATGTCTAGCTCCTTTTATGAGCAGTTGTAAGGAGCCTCTCACTTGAATAACAGATACCTCAGACTAGACCACTGTGAAGTCAACGTAACCGGCTTCACACAAAATTTGACTCACCTTGACTGGGTGATGCTTGTCGAGTTCAAAATCAGACCCATGCATCTTATGCACCCGGTCTATGTGTCGGAAATGAATGCTTTTCCGTTGCTTCTCGAACTGGACATTCTTGAACGGTTTCTTGATCGACCTCAGAAACCTTAAAATCTATGCCCAGGTCAGAGAGCCACTGTCCATTCCCAATAGGCAGACCCAGGAAGCCCAGTGCAGTTCTCTATGTGCGGACTTCTTACCTCTGACTACTGTCCTTAATGATGCCATTCCTAACTCATGTCTAGATCAAACCAGCCTGTCTTCGAAGCTCTGGCCACCTGCTGAGCTCCTCCATAACCGATCCTTGGATCCTTCACATTCTGAAGGTTACTGCCCCCTTGTGGTGAATGGCATTGACCTGCAGGGTGCTCATGTTGAAGAGGTGACATTGGCCCTCTGGGCAGAGAAATCTAGTCTCCCAACTTGAAAAAGAGCATTCCTGTCTTCCATTAGTGGAGAAATCTGTCAAATTTAATTTTGGGAACGGTTCCCCCAACAACGGCTACTGCCAAGGGCATTGTCGCTATCCCTTCGTGTTGGGGTAAAAAGCACTTTGTCCACTATTTGCTAGTAGTGCCGAATTTGCTGTCCCCTGTGTACATCAGTTGTGACATTATAGTTCGATTGGGCGTTCAGCTTGACACCATCAACAACACACTATGGTCTTTGGCCAGTGTGGCTTAAAATGGCTGCACATTCGATCCTGAGCGCAAGCGTTCAGGACAGACTATTCCTGTGGCTTGCCATGCCATCATTGCGCACGCCTTCACCGTGCCAGCGTGTACCGCAGAAGTCTCAATTTGCCTGGACCTTCAAAAGGGCCAAAGACTTGACGGTATGCTGGCCTACTTCCAACCCTCACCTGAATTCTTTGACTTGGGACTGTCTCTTGAGGGCACACCACTTCTTGAACTTCAGTCCCGATCTGCTGCTTTGCACTTGTTGGTGTAAAATCTCACCACAGCAGCTATCGTAATCCCCAGAACAGCAATCCTTGGCTACTTCATAAGCGCGAACTTCTGTGACTTTGAGTTAACTGTTCCCGTGATTGGAAACATCCCGGCTGAACTGTAACCTGACCATCGTCATGGCAACGTCAATATGTTTACAAGTCCAGCTAAGACCATTACTCTTGTGTCTCAGCTTCCTGTTAGCCAAGATGTTGTGTGTAGGGTAGACTTAACAGACACCCAATATATGATTGTTCACACTTTGACTGAACTACCTCCCTCACATGATGGCCAGCCAGCCGCTGGTCCCTCAATTAATTCAGAACGTGCTGAGGAAGTCAACCCAGTTTCCACTCAACCACCGGGTGGCATGATGGAACCTTTTCCTGGCTTCGAGGCACAAGTGCAGCAAAAGCTAGCTCAAGCTGTTGCACTGGAAACTGATGAACAGTGCAAACAACTGCGCAAACTGTTCTACAAACATGGGAACTCTTTCTCGAAAGATTCCTTTGACTGTGGCTTCGACACTATACATACCATCAACATTCATACGAGCCCAGGCTCCCATCCAGCTTTTGTGCACAAATGTAAGATTCCTCTTGCCACCTTACTGGAAAGAGGTATCATTCCGCAATGCAACAGCACATACAGTGCATGCCCGTGGCCAGTCTTGAAGCCCAATGGAAAATGGAGACCCACCATTGAATATCGGGAGCTGAACAAACATGTTCCCATGCCCAGATGGCCCATGTCACAACTCCCCAAGGTCACAGATGCACAGTGGACTTGACCTCGGGAATCTGGAACCTGAGCGTCCAAGAGGAAGACCAGTATAAGCTGGCCTTTCACTTGGTGTCCATTCGGGTACAATAATGCACCCTGCACAATTCCTGCACAAAGCCTATCCAGATGCTGCTGCTCACGGCACCTTCATCTACGTCGATGACATTTTGATGAGGAACCACACTTTCCAGGATTATTTGGCAGAATTGTGTGTCTTAAGCCAAATGGCTGCGGCCAAGGTTAGCATGGAAAAGGGCCAATGGTGCCGCCGTAAGGTTGTATGTGGGTGTCCTGGTGGGGCCAGATGGCGTTGAGCCACAAGCCAGTTGCATACAGGGTGTCCGCGATCTCAAGACGCCATCCAATTTGATGGAGCTTCGTATCTTCCTTGACATGGTGAACTACTCCAGGCAGTTCATCGAGAGCTATGCTGACATTGCCAGACCCCTGACCTTGCTCCTGCACTTGGATAAACCTTTTGTCTGGGGTGATGCTCAAGACCAAGCCTTCCAGATCTTGAAAGACAAGTTCATAGGTAAAGTAATCAGGTCCTATCTGCATAACAGAAACAATTTGGTCTCTATTGGCTACTTTTAATCAGAGAAAATTGACATGACATGTGGAGTTCCCCAAGGATCAATCCTTGGACCTCTTCTATTAAATCTTTACAAGCTCCTGCTAGGCAGAATACTGTAAAATAACAAAATAGCCTACCATAACTATGCAGATGACACCCAAATCTACATTACTCTCTCTCACCAAGCAAATATGGACCCATTAACTCGCCGAGTCAGTGCATTGAACAAATCAATACCTGGATGCACCAGAACTTTCTTCAACTAAATAAGGACAAAACTAAGGTCATTGTCTTTGGTGCCTATGATGAAAGGATGAAAGTCAGTGCTCGCCTTAATCCATATCTTTGCAGACTAAAACCCAGGTCAGAAATATTTGTTATTTTGGAGTCATATCTCAATTTTTAATGGCCATTTCAACTCAATAACAGAGTCAGCCTATTATCATCTGAAAATATAGCAAGAATCAGAGGATTCATGTCTAAACAAGACCTAGAAAAGATTATCCACACTTTTATTTCTAGTAGGGTAGACTATTGTAATGGTCTTCTGTCAGGCCTATCTAAAAGAGCTATTCGACAGCTCCAGAGTATTCAAAACGCCGCTGCTAGAGTTCTAACCAAAAGCACAAAATACGTCACATTACGCCAATTCTCAGGTCACTGCACTGGCTCCCAATCTGTCAAAGAATTGACTTTAAGATACTGCTGCATGTCTATAAATCACTCAATGGTCTAGGAATAAAATACATTTCTGACATGCATTTCTGACATACAAATCCACTAGACCCCTAAGGTAATCTGGAACTGGTCTACTAACCATTCCCAGAGTAAAACAAAAAACATGGTGAGACAGCGTTCAGTTATTATGCTACACACACCTCAAGATCTCAGACGTGCCAAATCACTGACCATTTTTATAACTAGTGTGGCGGACAGAGGGACTTTGGGGTGGAGAGGAGCAGTGTGGGCATGTGCCTTTAGGGACGCTAGAGCCCAGGGACCGCCATTCCTCTACTCAGCAGAACAAGAGGCAGCTGTGTGAAGGGTAGAACGGGAAGTATAGGGCCAATCGGAGCCAAGAGAGGCCCTATAAAAGAGTAGGTGAGTTAGGCATTGAAGAGTGTAACAGGCGGAGGCATAGAGTGAACGTGAGGAGAGAAGTATGGGAAGTAGCAAGCGGGGGAGAGAGGTGTAGTAGAGCGAGACAGGGAGAGAGTACTGGGCGCAAGGGATTCCGAGGGACCATGAATCCCCCCCTCTAGGAAGAACCTGTCTCCTCGGAGACTGTACCCCCGCTTGAGCTGGACTGTCCTGTGCTTCCCTAATGGACTATGCCTATATGCCTCCGGGTATAATACTGGACTCTGAGTAACCCGGTGCTGTACGAGAGAAAGGTAATAAAGCTGCTGTTGAACGTAAAACCCCGTTGTGGACATTACTTCCTGGTGTGTGTCTCATCTCTGGTAGCGGTGGAGACCCCTAGAGAGAGGGCGGTCTACCACACTAGGCTGAAAACTCTGCATTGCTTAAGATTTAATTATTGCACTTCGACTTTTATTCTATTCTATCTTTATTTTATTTTTTATATTACTATTTTTTCTTTTCTTTTAATATTTTATTCTTAGTCTGTGTCTTATTCTTTATCTATGTGAAGCACTTTGAATTGAATTTGTGTATGAAAGGTGCTATAGAAATAAACTTGCCTTGCCATGCCTTGGCTTACGATGACCGCACCGACATCCTTGCCAAGCAAGGAGCTGTCACTGGCACCACCTGGGCATTCTCTGACGAATGGCTCCCCAAAGAACCTCTGCCCTCGGTCCTTGCAGTGACTTGTGGCCAAGTAGCCAAAGCTGCTGCCTGTGCCCACACTCATTTGACTTCTGACAAGACTTACTTTGTGTAGCAGGACACAAACAAGCAGCACTGGCACACAGTATGATCATTATCACATGGGCAGTGAGTTGTGTATATGTTCACAGTGGACCTAATGTGACATGTACTCTAAGGGCTATATGTACTAAACTCTACCAGTAGGATCTCTACTTGACATGACAAGTATAAGCCTATACTATTTGTTACATTCAATGTCCTAATAATAACTTGTGGCTGCTAAATGAGCCTACTTCATTGCTAATGTCATACTGTCTGAATCATTGATGACAAGCACAGGGGCAGCACTAAAGTGGGCAGCACACAGGCTTTGGAGTTCTACTGGGTCAGTGCAGAGGCCATCAGAATTGTCACTATCGGAAGCCTGTGCTGAACCTCTACGGTTAGCGGTGGGAGCCTGTTTTCAAGTCAAGCAACTCTGCAAGTCTCGTTTACCACAGTACACAATTAACCCAATCATGACGTAATAGAGAACTACCAATGCGCACAGGAGGCTACCAGCGCTGGACTAGGTACGGAGAAAGGATGTGTCAGTTGTTTGGGTTTGGACGCGGATAAAATGCAAAACAGAGTCCAGGACATGCAAATCAATAGCTTTGGTACCTTAATAATTAATCAGATCATGTAGGGTGGAATCAATCACAAGTGAGTGTTCGCCAAAGGCATCAGGAATTTAGATATAACTCTCATAGTCGTCTTTAGGCAAAGGGTAAAGGGCTAGGTCAGAGATGTGAATGATTGCCTCTACTGTGATGTCAATCCACACAGTGTAGTTGGGTAGAGTGATTCTGTTAGCGGTGCCATATCTTCCACACGTAATAGTGGCAAAGGACACATGAACTAGCCACCGTTGTCTAACAAGTTCAATCTGAGTCTCGGTGATGTCAGAGAGGGGAGTAACTTCGGCTCTGCACCGTGAGTTATGCCACACAGTCTGTCACACAGTCTGTCTGTCGGATAGCGGTGTTGCTTCAACACCGCTATCCAGCCTCCAGAAGGGTCGGCATATGCATAGAGAGACCCTCACACAGCTGTCCAGCTGACCACCTGCTGATCTATTATATGCCCATAAGGTTATCTATCTGTGTATTGCTATTCATTCCCCACACCTATTCAATCAAAGATCGACCTATTTTATGTTTATATGTATACTTGGTTCACCTGATCATTGAATGTGCTTTATTTTAGAAATAAATATATTAATTTGAATGAAGTAATCTCCTGTGTTCATTGTATGGGTCTAAATTCAAGCAAGCTCAGAATTCAAGTCCTTCAGATGAGATATTGATGATATTATCTATAGCTGGTGCCCCGTTCTCTAATTCAAAACTAAGCTTACTCTAAATTATTGCTATCAGACATCATTAGATCACCAGCAACCATGAAACCACACACCCTGAAGCCGCTTTCATTGTAGTCAGGGACTTTAATAAAGCTAATCTGAAGAAGGTAATCCCAAAATACTTTCAACGCATTTCGTGCCACACGAGGGGAGAACGGACATTAGACCATTGTTATTCCCCCTTTCGGAATGCCTACAAAGCCATCCTACGACCTCCGTTTGGAAAATCAGACCCCCACCTACAAGCAGAAACTGAAACAGGAAGCACCCGTAGTCAAGACTGTTCAATGCTAGTCGGAACAATCTATGCTACAAGACTGTTTTTATCACGGGGACTGGAAGATGTTCCGAGTTGCCTCTGAAAATATAGAAGAATACAGTGAATCAGTCACCGGATTTATCAGGAAGTGCATAGAGGATGTTGTTCCTAACAAAACAATTTGGATTTACCCCAACCAGAAAATAAACAGCTCATAGCTAGCCAACGGTGGCTGCTGGGACAAATGCGCAGGGGGCATGCGCTGGTTTTAGTCGCCATCTCCGAGGTTCCTGCTCCGGCTTCTGTCGCTGTCTCCGAGGTTCCTGCTCCGGCTTCTGTCGCCGTCTCCGAGGAGCCAGCCCCGGCTTCTGACGCCATCGCAGAGGGTCCTTTCCCGGCTTCTGTCACTGTTCCTGAGGTTCCTGTCCCGGCTTCTGACGCCGTCTCCGGGGTTCCTGCCCCAGCTTCTGACGCCGTCTCCGAAGAGCATACCCCGGCTTCAGTCGCCGTCTCCGAGAAGCATGCCCCGGCTTCAGTCGCCGTCTCAGAGAAGCCTGCCCCGGCTTCTGTCGCCATCTCCGAGGAGCCTGCCCCGGCTTCTGTCGCCGTCTCCCAGGTTCCTGCCCCGGCGTCTGACGCCGTCTCCAGGGTTCCTGCCCCGGCTTCTGACGACATTTCC
>OMOT01038584.1:0-11319 GCA_900312575.1 Acanthochaenus luetkenii
AGCATTTAGCAGACGCTTTTATCCAAAGCGACGTACACATTACATTAAGCAACTTACATGTCATACCGTTGGCGGAGGCAGCCATGCAAGGTACCAACCTGCTCAACGGGAGCAATTCGGGGTTAGGTGTCTTGCTCAAGGACACTACAGCAGATTGTTCCCGGGAGGAGCTGGACTCGAACCGCCGACCCTGCAGTTGCGGGACGGGAACTCTACCCCCTGAGCTAATGCCGCCCCCATACAAGTATACATTGCATGCATCATATACATAGTACATCACACCATGCACCATGCACCACACTACACAAACACACATATATTTGCATGTCTTTGACTGTGGGAGGAAACCGGAGCACCCGGAGGAAACCCACGCGAACACGTGGAGAACATGCAAACTCCACACAGAAAGGGCCAGGCGAGATTTGAACCCAGGACCTTCTTGCTGTGAGGCGACAGTGCTAACCACTGCGCCGACCTCAGCCGATAGCAATGTTTTAAACAATAAACACAAAGAAGCAGTTAAAAGTGTGACTGTCAAATTTGACCACCATTCTTACTGTAACTTGTATCATGTTTTTTATTTATTTATCACTAGCATGCTAAAAACAAATAAATGCAACTTTTTACACATGAAGCCTAACATTTATTTGTCTGTCTGTCTGTCTATCTCTCCCTCTCTCCCTCCTCCAGTATATCAAACACAGTCCTGGTAACTCCCGGAGAGGCTTTGGCATCGACTGTGCCATCTTATCCTGCCAGGTTGGCATACATACTTTTTAAAAATAAACTGCCTGTTCTTCTGTCTTATAAGTATACTGTATTATATTAAGAAATCTGTGTTGTAATATAAAGCTTTGTCGTTTTCTAGGTGTATATCAGTCAGATCATGGTGGCCTCAGCTCTGGGTCCTATGGTGGAGGCGGTGGGCAGTGTCCGTGTCATTCCCATTGTGGCCTCTGGGGGCTCCCTCCTCGGATTCCTCACCGCCTGCTTCCTGGTCATATACCCCACTCCGAACAGCGGGTGAGAAAACTACTGGGTTTATGTCAGGCTGATGACATTTGATGCATGTCATCCCATCTATCCGTCTCCATTCATCTTCAAAAACAGCCCTGAAATTCAAGTTGTCATTGTGATATTTAAACCGAAATATTCAGTCCGGAAACGGTTGTGATTGTATTTGTGATTGACAGGGAGGGGGAGTCGGCCAAAGCGTTGGTGAAGCGGGCCTTGACGGCGCCGGACAATACCAACAGCGGCGATGGCGGCATGGCTGTCACCGTGATTATAGAGAAACCCAGCTTCCTGAAACTCAACAAGAAGGGCAGGGCCACCACCACCACTTCCGGTCACGTGGAGAATGAGTCTACTCTGTGATTGGGCGGCGAGATTCGACAGGCGAGACAGGTTACCGCCGAAACAAATAACCTTCAACGTTATCGCCGATGAAACCGAGACCTAAGGAGCCCCCCCCCCCTTTCTACTGCTGCTGCTGCTGCTGCTGCTGCTTACTGTCAAGCCTGAGTAATGAATGCTGGGTAATTAAAAAAAACTTTAAAAAAGAGACACACCCAAGCGAGAGAGGAGGGTTGTTGGCCTTAGTCTGGTCTACTCTAAAAAAAGGTCTATAAATTGTGAGGTTGTGTCATGATTTGTTGAAGTGAACAACTCATGTCATGGGACCAGTGTTACACTGGACCAACCCGCCCTGCTTGGTCCAAAAAGCATTCTGGTCCCAGTGCTGTTCCCACTGTCACGATATTCCTTCCACATAGCCGTCAAGGAAACTTGATTCATTTGTCAGGGTCGTCCAGAACTTAATAATTAATAGATTGTGGTCTTAAGGACGATATACTGTAGTTGTTGTGGAGAGAAACATCCGTCTCTCTCTCTCAGGGCCTCTAGGAGGTGCTATTGAGCAGCCTTCTGGACAGGAAACTTCAGGGGAGTCGCATACATACGCACACACCTTCCTTCCACATTGTCATCGGGGTCAACATGAACGAATGAAAACCTGAATAATGAACGTTAGTCCTCGAAGCTGCAATCAACTCGTTCTTCCTCGCTGACGGACTGGTTTGCTTGAGCTTTTCCTCACTGGTGGAGAAGCTGAATGATGAGAGTGTGTCTGCTGACTTGGTGTCTCCTGCAGAGGCACTGTGTTCACCAAATGAAACTCAACACGCTCTGCTTTGCGGACTTTTACCGGACTCTGCGACTGTAGCTTTAAGACTTTAGAGACCTTTAAAGGAGCATCTCTTAACTGTGGGGCAGGGCCCAAAATGTCTGTTTCTTTTGGGTCCCCACATGACACGTTTTAATGAGCCTGGATCCCAGGTGAAAGGAAAAATATATATACTGAGCTTGAGTCCCCAAATGGGTTTGTGGGCCCCATCCTCCATGTGGCAAGAGTGCTAATATGTTTAATTGAGCCTTTTTCCCAGGGCAAAGGCCACATTTACTCCGTTTGGGTCCCGTAGTAACAATATTAAGAAGCCCTGCTAAAAGGTGTGCAGAGTATAGGGTGTAAGGTGCAGTAAAACGATATGGATGTGCAGTATATTTTACTGACCTCTAATAAGAGTGAAATTCCAGGAAAGAGGATAGATGCAATATGTGCAGTATACACAGCATTACTGCCCCCCTAAAAAAATGTATTTACTGATATACTGAGAAACCAGAGTAATGTTTCAGAATCATAATGACGCTGATGTTAATGTTTGTTTGGAATAATCAGACTAACCTACATGCTGCATGTTAGAGGAGCAGAGAACAGAAACAAACCAAACAACACTGATGTGTCGCTATTCCATTGGATCCAGTTACTGTACTAATGTTCAGTGTCTGGAATGGGACTCAAGGATGGGTCACCAGAATATTCGAATGGATCCCGGAGATTTTGATGAGCAACGTCACGTTTGCAAAGCCCATGCAATGTTAGTAACCTAAGATAACAGGGTCAGTTCTGTTACGTTGGCCTACACAGTAACAAGAGAAAACATTTAGAGGTTGCTACGAATGAAATGAATAAGGAAACTAGAGGAGTGCAAGATATGCGGGGGCTCCTTTGCGCTCCTGGTGTTGCTTTGTTGGTTCCACTGGGTCAACTTAATCAATCACAGAGAAGTAGATGAGAGGATTTCCGATGCTACTTAGCTCTGTGGCGTGGCACGATGCAAGACAGCTGAATGGATGTGGGACAGAGTGCCTGGTAGGTAGAGGAGAGGAGGAATTAAGAGAGGGATGAAGGGAGAGAGGGGCCTGGAGACTCGCAAAAGTTTCTGCGTTAACCGTCAGACCTGTGACAAGTTTGGCAGAATTAGGCTTCTGAAGTTGGGCTTAACTGAAAATATCACAACGTAGGCAGAGCTTAAATTGTAGGACAGTCCCTGATGACCCAGAAAACTACAAATGTACAGTTTGCCCATAACCAAAATCCTAAAATACTATACAAGACCCTTTCCATGTCCCTCACTCTGTTTCTTTAATCTTCCTCCCCGATTAGTTGGTTGAACTTAACAGCTTCAGTTAGTTTGATCAAGTTCTTCTTAGGAGTTGCTTCTGATTGCACCATTTTGCATCCCTAACCGCAATTAAAACAAATGCCTACCATAAGAGATGTGAAATGGCTGCAGATGGGAGCTGTTACATCAGATTAAAGGACAGGCGGTGGTGTAGTGGTAGTTGAGGAAGTGATGCACTGTTGAGGAGTTTGGCTATACCATATACAGCATGTGCCAACAGCGATTAGGCTGATGGGTGGATACAGACTACGCAGCTGCTTACAGGTCAAAAATACATGACTAAACCCACATACAGGGATCCATGCAAGTTGTAAAAAAAACCACAATCTCTTTATCAGTACTATTGCTATTGAGTGTAAACCAACAAGATTAAATAATGTTAATCTTTGGAATGTTTCCATAGCAGACGATGCTGGGCATGTAAAACCAAACTTGAACTTTGAAAGGCAAATGAAAGCAACAAGATTTGATGTTGCTTGTTTTCTGGGAATGTTTGTCTGGACAAAGCTTTGGGTGATCAAATGCTTTCCGAACTGCTCTTGGTGTTTGTCTGCATCTGCCGGAGTGGAGGCCATTGATTTGGGTCAATTCCCTTTCAGCTCAATCAGTTGGAACATACAAATTGGAAGGAATCAAAATGTAAATATACTAATGGCAGAACATTTTATTCTCAACCATTTAATTTGACAGTATATTAAAAAATAACATTTAATGGAAACTCTTATTTTGTGGTTTTAGAAGAGAGTTCACTTACTGAATGGGTTGTTTTGAACCCATAGCTGCATAAATAATGGACAGATACATACAACTTCAGTTTAAGTAAAAACACGAAAAATCTAAATATTTGGAGTTACGGGGTTTGCATGCGACAACACCGATATGCATGTGCGGAACACCAACGTATGACTGTAGAAATCACTCTGGCTCTGTCTGTATCGTCTTAGGTCATATATGTTCTAATGCATGGCTGGATGTTTGTGTCTTTTGTTTTAACTTGATGTGTAAAAACAAACATGTACTCTTTAGCCTGAAGCATTGTTGCTGGGTGTGATGTTGGTACACTCTCAACAAGCAGTGTAGTTTGAGACAACACAGATCCCAACTACGCTCCTTGTTAAAGGTGTAGGGGCGAAACACCCGGCCGTGAATACTTGAAGTGCAACTGGAGTGTTTCTGTTCAAATGCAATGGGAAGTCTTTGATTTGGGGTTTCGTTCTTACTGTCCTGAGCCTTTTGCCATCGACTCCGGAATGTTGAGATAGCACGGCCTCTCGCTCGGCCTGCTGGGTGATTGAGTCCTTTCTTTTCTTTTCTTTTTTTGATTCCATCGGGCGACTTAATGTTTTAAGTCAATGAATGTAAAAATGGTTTCAGCTGAAATCATTTTTGTTTTGATGTTGGACACGCCAAGGGGAACGGGATTGCACAGAACTTGCACATACTGAGTGAAAAGGAAAAAAAAGCATTCTCTTGCATAAAGGAGAAGAAAAAACAAACTGGATATTTATTTTTTTGAGGTTTCTTGTCTAAAAGGACACTTTCACTTTATTGCAAAAAGAATATATTAAAAACTTTAGAGTTCTATTTGCTGTTATGGTTGCAGGAGAGACGTTACAGATGGGGAGGACTGGAATGTGTGTGTGTGTGTGTGTGTGTGTGTGTGTGTGTGTGTTCATAGGTGCTCACAAAGCAAATGGCGAGTGTGTGGTAAAATGTCACCAGTCTGTTTTTTTAAATCACCAGGTTTACACTTAATTGTGGAATCCATGGCGGCAATACCTGAGGTTATTTACAAGTTGTAACATTTATTGTCTCCGTTCGGATGTTTTAATTCAACTAGAAATGTTTTCGCTGGTCTCTGTTCTTTTACGTTTATACAGAGCCACAGATAGTTTGGCCATCGGCAGCCATGTTGGCTCCACCATCCTGCTCCAGGTAACTGATCTTTAGAGTGTTAGGCCTGTCACCATGGTGATGTCATAGAGGATGCTGTTTCTTATTTACAACCAGCAGTTCTACGTTCTTCAGACAGGGCAGCAACATGGCGGCCAAACTCTGTCTATCTGTGGCTCTGCATTTAGAAAACGGTGTGTCGAGGACGATGGAGCGAGTTGCCTATATGCTTTTATCTTCAGAGATTAAATCAAATAGAATACTTAATGAATGGGAAAACAAACATGTGCAGTGTACTATATATAATATGCCTTGTCATTTAAAAAAAGATGTAAATATATATATATATTTCTCTTTTAGTTTCTTCATTTATTGCTGCAATGAAAAGCTGATTATTTTTGTTAGTAGTTTTGTTTTCTATATAAAGACTGTATATATCTATACATTGTGTAAATAGGCTTGAGCCTTCATTCTCTGGACACACTGCACCTTTAAAATCTCTTCAGAAGCAAACTGATAATGGCTCGTTTTTGTATCTTATTTGTCGATTGGTCTGGTCGGTAGAATTGTATAATAGATTTATTTGAAAGGGTGGGATGGAATTTATATGTGATGTAAATACAGTATTATAAGCATTAGATTTTAAGTATAGACAGAAATGTTATTCACATTAAGTTTCCACTACAGACTATGGGGAATATCAAACAACTTTAAAAAATACTCAAGTACTTTCAATATATATATGTATACTGTGTATATATGTAAATACCCAAGTAGAAATACTTTTGAAACTACTCAAAAATGTAGTGATACAAAAACAAATCTACCCATAGAGTAACTAGTGTTGTTGGGTAGCTTTAATTTCAGTGACTGAACAACCAAAACTACAAATTGGTAATCTCCCCCTCACCACACACATTTTATTCCATTGATTGTACACATACCTGTATGTCTAAAAGAATCAGCAAATGCCATGTACAACAAAAAACATTAATCGATTTCATAAATCATTGTATGGTACCAAGGTTCAGGATGGGCACATTCCAATGACCTAAAACCCATTAAAATATTGCTGTTATCGATAAGACAATAAAACAAGACGTTTTGCTTCTCACCAGTGTTTAGCGAGTTAGAGCATCATTAAGGTTTGGGTTGTGTAGTTACCTTGATGTAACTCCAAATATTGGTGAGATATCTTCAATAGTTGATTTCTCTCCCCACACACATACATGGCACTTTTAGCACACAAACAAACACGAACAAAGAGGATTCTGCCAATGTATAAAATGACAAAACCCGTTTCAGTGTGTTTTGGAAATATCAATGTCAACTTTGTGTTGATTTTACCATTATAATTAAGAACATGGTATGGTAGGTATCTTCCGAGACCGAACCACTGTTTTTGTTATTAACGCTCCCCTTCACTTGCACCAGGTGAGAGACTGTTTACGTATTCAGTATATCTACGGCGAGGGGATGAAGAAAATAGTACCTTTACCAATCATTGTAAACTGACGGGGAAAAAAGCGGAACCGGGTTTTGTTATTTTATACACTGGCAGAATCCGCTGTGTTCTCGTTTGTTTGTTTGCTAAAAGTGTGACTTTGACATCTGTTTCACCGGGCCATGTATGTGTATGGGGAGAGAAACGAACACTTTTGGATTATTAGATTAGATTAAACTTTATTGTCACTGCACAGAGTACAAGTACTATGACAATGAAATGGAGTTTGGCATCTAACCAGAAGTGCAAAATAGTAACAAAGTGTAATGTGTAACAAAATGAGCATACAGAATAGATATGAATATAAAGTATGTACAGTGCTATAAATGTGGGTACAGGAAGTAGAATATGGATGGGGAATGAATACAAATAAATATAGTACATTTACTATGTATGGTACAGAATATACACGTGCTATAAAAGTAGTGCAAACAATATGAAAAAATCTATGATTGAGGTAGAGTTCAAGTGGTTCTGGTGGTTGAGGAAGGGGGATGGAACGTTGGTAAGTTCTACGACCCGGAGCGACTATTGAAGATATTACATCATATTACATCACGGTAAGGTAACTACACAACCCAAACCTCTACCAATCTCTGATGACGCTTTAAGTATATTTTACGTTTGGAGGGTTTTTACCTTGTGAAATGATAAAACTTTATGAAAATGTTAAATTATTAACGAGGATAAGTAACAAAATTACACAAATAATGGAGTGGGGACCCAGTTGGCCGTATTTGAATAATGCATACATATAAAGACAAAAACAACAAAACAAAACAATAAAGATCCTGTTAAATGTTAAATGTTGTCGTCAGGAAGGATTTCAACATTTGTCTCAACAAAACGTCTTTTCTCAGCGTCTGCAAAGTGGCAAACTGCTTACCCATGATGCCGTGTGGTCAAGCAGAAGCGAGAGGAGAGGAAGATGGGAAACGTTTGTCTGCTGTCCATGCAGTCAGATTTCTCTTTCTCCCTCTCCCTCACACGTTCTGGGTCAAAGCCCCTCTCTCTTTCCATACAGAGAAACCAGAGAAGGAACCTGAAACTGCTCTGTGTGTGTGTGTGTCGGGGATTCTGACCCAGACTTGTCATGTGACACCAGGACCAGCTGATGTCAAGATAGGCAATTTGTATGTGTTTGTGTGTGTTTTTGTGGGTAGAAGAGGGAAGCTATATGAAGTAATAAGGTTCATGTGATTGTGGTGTGTGTGTGTGTGTGTGTGTGATGGAGAAGTATAAGCTTACCAGGACCAAGACAGTCGGTGAACTGTAATGAACTGTTAAAGGGGAATGTCACTCTGTTTAATGATTCACATACATCATGTCCTGCAGTTCAGTCAGTATTTGTGAACATGAACAACGCTCTCCCAATTTAATAGTCAATAGTAAACATGAATATGGTGTAAAAACCTGTTCCAAACAGTTTTGCCATATATTCATACTTTTACTTGTTCTTACTACAGCTACATTGAAAAGAAGAACATATAAGTGTCAATATATTAAATACATCTTAAATATAGTCTGGAGTCTGCAGAAATGTTATATCACACACACACACACACACACACACACACACACACACACACACACACACACACACACACACACACACACACACACACACACACACACACACACATATCTACACATGTAAAACACACGTACATAGTCTCTCTCACATGCTCACACAGACTTTCATGTATGCACACATTCACATCCATACACACGTACTGTATATCCACACAAACACACACATACACACACACACGTGTGTTACTCTCACACACACGCAGGCAGCTGGAAGGAGTCGCAGTGGGAGGCTTTGGCAGAAAGCTGAACATGTGTTTCGTTTCCCAGTCCACAGCATCTCTCCTCTGCATCCGTCACATATTAATTATTAGGTGTCTATTTCGAGGGCGAGATGGCTAATAAACCACTCAGATACTTCCTGGATGACTTTGACATCACACACGGTGATGCGAAGAACAACGGCGGATATTGTGAATAGTCTAGACACTCCGACGAATCAGATGGAAATAAATATGTTTAATTTCACGGGGATAAGTGTGTTTCGCATCATTTGAGAACAAAATAAGAATAATTGCCTGAAGTTTATTGTTCAATATCTCCAAATCAAGAGGACCCAGTCTGTAAAAGTGTTCTAATTTTGTCAACCAAGGACTTAAGTTACCTACTATCCTTTAAAAAGTCTTATAATGTGTTTTAATGTTGTGCTATTATTTATTTTGCAAGAGAATAAAACATAATTGCACGAAACTTCCTTTCTGTCTTCATTTCATGTATTTATATCGCCCTTTATCACAAGCATGTCTCAAAGGACAAACTAGATCTGCCTGAACAACAATCAATGGAATTACAGAATGACGTAAGACAAACAGGGAAACAGAACAAAGCCCAAGACCCACTTGTATAGACTAATAATCTGCACTAAACTCATACAGCATCAAAAGTGTGAGTTTAGGGTGTGTGCTGTAGATTGGTGTGATAAACTACAAAAGTCTGTAGTAGTTATTTTTAACTGTTCTACGTGTGAAACACCGTTCGGGATCAAGCTGCATGTAAATAATGTGGTATTGGACAGAATGGTCAAGATATATAAATAACGTTTAAGCATTTCACCGCTGTTGTGTTAAAACAGGAAGAAAAAAAGCCCCACTTCACTGTACTTGTTTTGAAATTGAAGGTTTACACAGCCATGTACGTGTTGAGTGACTTTCATGAAACCTGCACCCTTGAAATCTGTTAAAACGCCGTCGTATAATTTCAGAAATCGTCAAATGAGAAAGTCTGCAGTCTTTTCTTCGTTTCGTACGCACTTATTACAGAGGCATGTTGGTTTTTTGTTGGTCTGACAACAGCAACGTGTTCACGTCCAGCATTGTGTCTTTGCCCCCTGGTTTCCTAAACCCTGGCCCGAGATCTGTGCCTCTCACGGAATCTCATAGCTTCTTATGTCTCATATATTTACGCCACTACAGTACGAACACTATCTAAGCTCCGCAGTGACCCGTGCTGGAGCTCCGTGTTTCAGCCCACCTCGCTCTCATCCCTCCCCCAGGATGGGAGTCCTGTCCTAGTGCTGATCTAAGCCCTCACCACCTCCTCTCTCCCAGCAGAGCTCCCAGCACTAGACCCACTAGCCTCCACAGATATTTCCTGAGGAAAACACATCACCTCAGGCTAGACGGGTCGGCCCACTATGCTGAGGCAGCAGCCGCCCCAGCCCACAATCCACCACAGGCCTCAACCTCCCTCTCCCTCCCTTTCTCTCTCTAGCTCCCTCGTTTTTCTGTTTCTCTCTCTCTCTCTCCCTCTCTCGGTCGCTCTCTCTCTCTGTCCCTCCTCCCCCCCTCTCTTTTTTCCCTCTTTCCCTGTTTCTCTCTCTCTCTCTCTTTCTCCCTCTCTCTTTCTGCCCCAGAACAGAAACTCGTTACGACCAGCGGGCGGAAAATAATTGCAAATCAATACGCTTAATCGTTTTTACGATATGAAAATATTTGGACTGGAGGAAAGAATCTATGGAAATCCTCCCCTGGTCTGAGAAAGGGGGCAACTCGCTGTCAAATTCATCAGGGTGTTTTTACGGTGAAGAGTATGAACATGACTTGGTACTTGGAGTATTGAAACAGGTGCCTGTGGTGGAGGGAGGAAGCGCTTCTGATATCTGGAAGATTCATGACACTTTCAACATTGACATTTTGAAATACGGTTTTGTCAACGATAAAGTGCTGCTGTAATCTCATTTGATAAATGTAGCAGAAAAAAAAAGTTTTCGTCTTGTAGTCGCAAAATTAGACGTAAGATAGTTGGTAACTTAAATCATTGGTTAACAAAATGACGACACTTTTACAGACTGGATCCTTTTCAGATGACTTAATGGTTTTACATAACGTCAGGATACAAGTGGAAATATGACTTTCCCAGACGGCCGCTTGTATCTGGTGTAAACATAATACCTGACAATACATGAAGGAATGATCTGAATTAGAGGTTTTGGCACGGCGGGACGGTTAGAGGCCGTCCCGTACGTGAGAGGTCACAGGTTTGATCCCTGCAGCAGCCAAAGTGTCATGTATCCTTCATAGCACATCACCAGAAAGGGCAGTGGGTTTGGGGCGTTTGAGAGAAGGCCAACATGGCATCAGTTCACCGGACCGAGCTATCTACCGGACGCACGGAGATGGTTTTGGTGCCAACCCTCTCATCAGATATCGGGTACGGTAACTCCCAGAAGACGCACAATGGTACACCTGCAATGGCAAATGTGTCCACAAATGTCCCGTTGAAGCGCCCTTGAGCAACACGCCGAAACCGTCCCCCGCTCACTCGTCACTCTGGACGAAATGCAGTGTGAAAGGACCGTACTCATTGTTG
>OMOT01038586.1:0-28080 GCA_900312575.1 Acanthochaenus luetkenii
CCAAGTGACTTTCCTGACTTATTCAAGTCAATGTAGTGTTTGTGGCTGAGTCTAATGAGTGTATGAAACAAGCCCTATTTAAATGGCTGAGAAGTCACCAGCTGTAGTCGATCATAATCACTCACAAGAAGTTAAGAGGCCATGCCACAAAACAAATTTGATTGCCACAACTTTCTATTTCACCAAAATTGACAATTCAAGTTACTGTATGTATATTTGTTTAAACGTATAAAAGAGCCAAAATGCAGAATGTTTGTTGTAGAAATAATTGGAAACTCTCTCTATTGAAGACTGCCATGATATACATGTTCTTTACAAGTGTATGTAACCTTTTGACCACAACTGTAAGTGGGATTTCCTGTCAGTAGGTAGTATGTACTACAGGAGTGTGTGAAAGGAGTTTGGGCCAAGTGATCTGTCCAAAGAACTCAAGTGAAAACTGCCTGGAGCGTTACAAAATTTCCCAAACTGCTATGTTCCAGAGTAGATGGAGATATACCCTTAGATTTCTATTTCTATCTCAAGGCCTGTCCCAGAAACCTATGCTAAAATATATTTGGGGATGAGGAAGCAATGTGGCATTTCATGCTTTGAATGCTTTTAATTAGTGTATGTGATCACACTTGTGTTTACATAGGCACGGCCAGCAATGGAGCTGCCTTTATTTGCATGGCGAACTGAATGGCTGTCTTCACAATTGCTCACATGTGGAAACTAAGCATATTGTCCTCAAGAGGTGGTAAAAAGGGAAGTGAGAAGTAGAGCTCGACTTAGGCCAGTCCACATGCCTTGTGCTGGCATGCAGGGAGGGTAGATGTGGCTGAGTTGCCCATGGAAATTTTAACTAACTTTAAATGTCTGGAAAAAGAGCTTGTGTGTGGATTTCTCTCTCCTAAAGCTTCAAGAAATAATTGCCATGTGTAATGTCAACCACTGACTTGTGTGTTTTGTATAACTATACAAAAACAAATGTTTTTTTAATGTTGTTATTCAGTAATCCCAGAGATGTGTCACCCTCTGCCTGGAGCAGCATCAGCAGAAATAGGATAACGAGGAGCCTTGCAAGCTCCGGTTTGTTTTCCCAGCCATTTTCCCAAGACTGCCACATATGATTTGTTGAAGTTCCACTATTTGAAATGAAAGATATCCCATGGGCCTGCAACCACCCTTTGCTAGCTTTGCTAGCTAGCTGACTGATTTTACACATGGTTTAGCTCTATTTTTAATAGGGTTGGATGTTGGAATATTGTGAATATTAAGCAAATATTTCTGTTGTAACAGCCCAACATCTCATGCTCATGCCCAATTGATTCTGGGCTAGCCTTGCAATGCATTAGGATATTGGCTGAAGGCTAGATCCACTTGCATTGGGAATTTAAAGCTTTGGTCTGTTATTACTGTTTTGCTGGACTACTGTTGCAATATCTTTTTTCAATTTTGTTCTGCACATTGATTGGAATTGCCAGAATGCCCCTCTTGTTTGCCTAGAAAGCAGAGGGTAAGTCAAGTCCTGAGCCTTTGGAAACGCCAAAGCTGGAAGAAGTGCTTATCTAGGAACAGGTTCACCTCTGGAAATCACAGTGAATGACGAGCTCAGTGATCCTGCATCAGCAGTCGTATTTGGGTTAGCATAGGCCCATTGGAGCTGTTTTGGGGCTAGGTCCTGTTGGTTCTGGGGGCTGCTCCATCTGGCCCAGGGGCAACCAGAGCGGTATGATTGCTAAAGCAGGAGACGGATGACGTCTGGTCACTGACCCCCACCCCTGATAATCACAAATCACTCACCGGAGGTACCTGTTATGTTTCACATTATATTTTGAACTCACTGACCTTGCTTTTTGTGTTAGGACAGTGTTTACAAAAACAAATGCAGAGGCATTCAGGCATGCCTCTCTACCCCTGTATACCCCCTCCATGCAGCCCCTCTCTCCCTTAGGAAAGCAGATAGGGGCACCATGACTCAGATGGTGAATGTTGAGATTCAAACTTGGAAGTGATGCTTGGAAGTGAACATTTGCCTAATGTCTAGTTAGACTATTGAAGTTTTGTAGTCAAATTCTATATTCTTTGTTGTTATACTACAGTGTGATTTTCAACTGTTATTCACCCTGTGCTTTTGTCACTCTGAGGCTTAGATCAAGTTCAAGTTTATATGTTAACGGAAGATGTAGAAGATTCTTAGCATGGCTGTCTTCATGTTTTCTTTGTTTTTTTTCTCCTTAATTTGTTCTCCTATTGGACAAACCAGCCCCACGTGCACCAGCCCTCCACTCCCTCCTCCTTTCCGTAATAATGTTAAGCATGAGTGCTGATTGAAAATAAGGCTCACTATGTAACTGTACTTGGGATGGATTTTTTCTCTCTCTCTTCCTTTTTGTTGAGAACTTGTTTGGCCACATACTTAAAATAGCTCTCTGACGTGTACAGTCCTGTTAAGGAATGTTACTGCGGCTGTCCAGAGTTCTCTGTGGCAGGAAGTTATGCAAACGTGCATTGCTGAGCGCAGAGCTGTGTGATTAGGGTCCTGAAGGACTCGGTTCTTTCGCTTTTTTTCTTCTTTCCACAGTGCAGGCTGCTTAGTTACTGTATGTCCAACAAGGCCCCATTTTCCTCTCTCAGCCAATACTCTGTGTTGTATAAATCCTTCTGCCCTCCGTCCCTCTGTGAGAGAGTTGGGCATATGACCTTTTTATGGTGAGAAAAAGCTCCTCAATTCAGCCATGTCTTTTGATATCGGCCTACCTTCTCCTTTTTTTCCTCATTCTGGCCCTGTGAATGTCCAGGTTGCTTTCCTCCTTCCCGCTTGCCTTATGTTTCCTCCCATTCTTACTTTCTCCCTCCTTCCTGCCTTTCCTCCCTCCTTCCACCCACCCCTGAGGCATTTGCTCGTTGTATGTCTCCTAGAGGGGCGGGGGCATTGCCCTGACCTCCACTGTTTAGCAGGAGCAGCAGAGTTACTTAAGAGGATTCTTCGACTTGTCTGAGCTGCTGATTCACCATGTGTCATCATCGTTTTGCTCAGAGATGCAAAATTAAAATTAATTATCTTACAGAAGATCAGTCACGATCCAGGAATTAGTGTATTCATGCTATGATAATGTGTTCACATAGGTGATGTAGTGTACATCAAGATACAAATTAAATAGTTATTTGTTTTTATAAGCAGCTCTGCCGTAAAATGTATCTCTGATGCCCTTTGAAGAGTGACTATGTATAGGCTAGATGACCTGAGGGAAAGTGTTCAGTTTCAACATCTCACTCATGGTGTTCACACCAGCTAGAGGGGAATGCACCATGTTATGTGGTGTCCAAGTGTTTGTGTGCCCGCCTTGTGTCAGCCATCCTGGATTAAAGAAGATTATATTCAAACCTGCCGGTGGCACTTCTGCTCCTGCCTAGCCTGAAGCATACTAGCCCATATATTTACAGCTGGTAGACCCCCCACCCATTCTGTATTATACATATTGTATTCTGGCATTTCCAATATTGTGGTGGTTGTTGCATAATTTGAAATGTGCAGTCATGTGTATTGTCTTTTTCCAAATGTTCCCCTTCTTTTTGCTTGACTTAATGATGCCATCATCCTCAGCACTGATTTGACAGCTCTCAGAGAAAATGTGCTAGAAATGATCTTGAAAGTGATACCAGAGAGGGTCGGGAACTGGTGAGGTGAGCGTAGCTTGGGCAATTTCAGTGAGTCTTGCAGCAGTGCATTGTATAGATGTACAATTGGTCTCACTCTAAGGTTATTGTGAGTCACCACCCTATTGCCTCAGTCATCAAAACACAATTTGCTGCTTCTGTTTTTATTAGAAACATGTTGACTTTTTATACGATTTAGCTTCCTATGGCAAACACTACATACAAGGCTTGATTTAACAATCACATGCTCTTTGAAGTCCACCAGTGGATCAGTTATTCATCAGTTTAACAAACTGCTCATGTTTACAGTGGCAATTAAATCTGACCATTTGTTGTGATAAGCTGAAACCCCCCATGGCATTACTAATGTAATCCAGGCTGAGAATAGCCCACGTCTAGGCTTTGTCGGATGGCTTGGAGCAGAGACTTCTGCACAGAGACCAATAACCTGAAAGGACATCTTGGCTGATTTTTTTGATGACGTCTGGTGTCAAGTAGTGGAGTAGTAGTGACCGACTGTAGCTTTATTGCTCGCCTCTTTGTTAAACCTTTCTCTTCTCCCCTTAGGATGGCTTGGATGCGTTGGTGTATGACCTTGACTTTCCTGCCCTGAGGAAAAACAAGAGCATTGACAACTTTTTGAATAGATGTAAGTATCCCACATAATGATTTTCCCTGTAGGTCCTCCTTTAGTGTTTATCACTCCACATCTTTCACCTCCACCATTTGTATTTGCAGACCCCCACTACATGTGGGTATCAGCCGAGGCTCAGAAAAGAAGGCTGTTTTGGGTCACCGCCTCTATGCAGGCTTGGGCACAATTGTGTCTGCTGCTTAGTGTCCCCAACAAAGGGGCCTTCATAAATGGCTGGTGACCCACATGATGCCTATCATGATGGCTTCCCTTTATCGCAGTGAACCACCATACCTAAAGCAGAAGCGCAGAAGCGCAGAGGCTTTTTACAGTGAAATTGTCAGAAAACCTAGCAGAACTATGAGGTTATTCGAAACCATAAAATATTAAGCCAAGGCTAGTGAAGGTAAATCTATTATTTTACCTAAATTTACCAACCTTGGTAAAAGTGCCCGTTCTTGGCATTTACATTCCTACAAATGGTAACGTTTATTTTATTTTTGTGCTAATACTTCAGTTGTGTCTATAGAATGTATTTTTTGTTTATTTTTTTTGGTTGTCTTACCGTGGGCATTTCAAGACATGTCAACAATTCTAGGATTTTTTTTTAAATTGGGTGTTAAGTAAGTATTTGAATCTCAGTCCAAACTACTTTAAAGCCTCAGGTGAAAGCTGTCATTAGGCATTTCTTCAATTTGTTTTGATACAGTACTTTTTGTGTTCAACAGCCAAGTGTTAAATTCATTGATGGACATGGACTAATGGCCTAGCTGTCTTGTGAGAGACTGATCGCCAATGGCATGCGTTGCCTTAAGGGCTCTGCACTCTGAATGCTTTACTCCATGCATTCAGCATCGCACCCTGATCACATCAGCTGATTGCTCTATGCAGGCCTGTGTCTATTGGATGTAATTCCCCCCCACCAACTTTCTGGAAACCTTTAAATAAGATCCACGTTTTATCGTTTCTAAAAATTGTTTAATAATCTGGCCCGTTGTTGTGGGATTTTTCCAGCAGGGATCATGATCTCTGGAACCTCCGCTCTAAGTGGAAATGACTCGCTCTCAAATATTCTTATTCTAATAGCCCAGGACTGGCTTTTATTTTTAGATCAATTGAACTTGGATGCCCCTGCACCCCCCTTCTTCCATGCATTCCCGTGCCAGTTGTGACCCATGTGAATTGAGAATTATCCCCCTAGTTCAACTATGACCAAATTTGGCTGAACAGTGAATACTGTCTCCCCTAGGGGAGCCAGCATTGTTACATCAGGGAGAGGCCACTCTCAGTGAGCAGCAAACTCTCCCTAAGCAGCGTCTCTCAGTTGTGCAGCGGCCCTATATCAGCCAAGGGAGGTTTTCCTCTTTTGTCCTCCTGTCCAACAGACTAGAAGCTCTTGATTGCACAAATTACCTCTGCCATTTCTGGACAATGCATGATATCCAAATTTGGTGGTTAAATTTAAGAAATGGGATAGCAGTGAGCTGAACTCCCATATTGATTTTCTTAGACAACATAACAGTTTGGGAACCATAGCTGTTTCAGGCACCCTACACTGTGCAGTAACTGTCTCAATGATTTTGACACTTTGTGTTTTATATTCTTGGCTCTAATGGTCAAGTGCTCAAAGCTGAGCTTTTCATGAGAGTAATGCAATGAGCTTGAGCTGAGCATAGCTCCTGTTTTCTATTAATCTCTGTCTTTGCATCTTTTTTCCAGATAAGGATACCATTAGTAAAATACGGGATCTGCGTATGAAAGCAGAGGACTATGAGGTGGTTAAAGTTATTGGGAGGGGAGCATTTGGAGAGGTGCAATTGGTAAGGTTGCCATTATATCTTGGTTAATTTTGTCCTGAATAACACATATTGCCACAGTATCCTATCTGTGCAATTGTATTAGTATTAATGGAAGTGTTTGTGATAATTTAGTGGTGGTGGTGGTGGTAGTAGTATTGGTATTAGTAGTATATTTGTAGCATTATAGGTATTATTAGTAACATATAAGATTGATTACTTTCTCGTCTTTATTTTAGAGTATGAAATGAAATCCATGTGTTTCTGTTGTTTCACTGTAAAAGTGCTTTTTAATGTTTTTCAGAAGGATTTACATAAGTCTAACTAGATTCTCAACGCTTCATCTTTCCCAGGTAAGACACAAAGCCACAAGGAGGGTGTACGCCATGAAGTTGCTGAGCAAGTTTGAGATGATCAAGAGGTCGGACTCTGCTTTCTTTTGGGAGGAGAGGGACATCATGGCTTTTGCCAACAGTGCCTGGGTAGTGCAGGTATGATGTGGTAGACCCTCAGCATTTCTGATAGCATTATCAGCAGATATCAGACATATACTGTAGACAGTCCTTTGTAGCGGTTTGGCAAAAATTATGCTTTGGTTCACTTTTGAATGCTATTTCTTTTTAAAAAGCTAATCAAATTACTTCCTCTTTTCCTTCCTGCAGCTCTTTTTTGCATTCCAGGATGACCGCTACCTCTACATGGTGATGGAATACATGCCCGGAGGGGACTTGGTTAACTTGATGAGCAACTACGATGTCCCAGAGAAGTGGGCCCGCTTTTACACAGCCGAGGTGGTGCTGGCACTGGATGGGATCCACGCCATGGGCTTCATCCACAGGTAAAAAGAACGCTTCTGCCTTCTCTCATCTCCTTAGTGTTTGTGGGCTTTCAGATTCTGCTGCGGTCTTGAGTTCTTCTTTTAGCTAGCACATTGTGAGAATCACATTTAAAGGTTTTAGATGTGCTTTAGTTTCCTTGTGATATGTTTAGGTTTGATATATTGGAGTATGTCACTCTTTCTCTCCCCAGGGACGTGAAGCCTGATAACATGTTGCTAGACAAAGCAGGACACTTGAAGCTGGCAGACTTTGGGACCTGTATGAAAATGAATAAGGTATCACATTCAGTCTCCAGTGTCCCTCAACATAATAACTGTTCTCGCATCACATAGATAATACCTATTTAAAGGATTAAAAACCTCAATGGTTTTGCTGATTTATGTGAAACATATGTTAGGCTGTATTCCACCCATGACGATGCATTTGTTTGAGTAATGAATTAATTATGACACGGTATTGAAATTGGGAGTTATTTCCATGTTTTTTTCCCTTCAGGATGGTATGGTACGATGTGATACAGCAGTGGGAACTCCAGACTACATTTCGCCCGAGGTACTAAAATCCCAAGGAGGAGACGGATATTATGGCAGAGAGTGTGACTGGTGGTCGGTGGGAGTCTTCCTGTACGAAATGCTCGTTGGTGAGTTTTATGATTTAAGGTGTTACCGCAACAGTCAACTGGGTTAGGTCAATTTTGTCATATCTATTTAAATTTGTGTTTATGTTAAACCCTGGATAATTTTAATGTTTTCCCTTTTATAATACCCCTAAATGTTTTTCCGATTTTGCTTTTTGGTTGTATACATTCAATCATAATGACTGGCTGTATCTAATGTTGTTCCAAAATGGTACCTATACATTTCTGTGTTTCATAGTGGCCATTTGACCTCTGCAGTAGACATTCCAACTCACTTGTATAGTTGTGTGTATGTTTCCCTGAGTTTGTCAACAATTGTTTTCTTATGGGCAGTTATTGTGGACATAGCAGTAACTCATGGCTCTTGTTTGTCTTGCGTTGTGTATAGGCGACACTCCTTTCTATGCAGACTCGCTGGTGGGGACGTACAGCAAAATTATGAACCACAAGAATGCCCTGACCTTCCCTGACGACAGCGACATCTCCAAGGATGCCAAGAATCTCATCTGTGCTTTCCTGACTGACAGGTTAGATAGTGGCAGAAAGAGCACTGGATCATGAAGTGGGTCCTTATCTTAAGAGCCTTTACTTGTTTGGACATTGATTGTTCTCTGGCACAAATTGTTCTGTGGAGGAAATCATGATAGAAATATGATTGAGAAATACTATAGAGAATATGCCACTCCACATAGATATTTATTAAATAATGTTCTTATTTTGACAAGCATATATCGTCAAAGCCATACACAGAGAATTGTTGATATTATTTAGGATCAAACTTATTTACTCTCTCACTCTCAATCACACACAGGGAGGTTCGACTTGGCCGGAATGGTGTAGATGAGATCAAGAGGCATCCTTTCTTCAAGAATGACCAGTGGACATGGGAGAGCATCAGAGATGGTAAGACCATTTTTGCTGTTTAACACCTCCCTTTTCACTTGGCAGAGGTTGCTCACTGGTGCTGCAAATGGCCAAACAAATGTTTTCCATTTGATAAAGACAGTTGCAGGAAATCCTTGAAAAAGAACCATTCATTCAATATCCTTTACTTTAAATGTGATTCCTGGTAAGAGTAATAATTGGTAGCCCAGCGCATTTGAGGCCAAGAATGGGGAACCACTCCATTGCAAATGTTAATGCGCTGGGGTTGACACCGGAGCGAAATTAGAAATGGAAGGCTAAATCCAGTGTCTGTAGTCAGTTCTTTAGTGGGTTTATATTAAATACTTTACTAGGCTGCATTCAGCACTTTGGTGTTTGCCACCCCTGCCATTCCACTGGCTGTCCAGTCCGCTAGCTGTCTAGTCCGCTAGCTGTCTGGTTTCCCTTGTTTTAAAGAGGGGTTTTCTAAAGGAAAAAATATCTGACAGTGCAAGATTATGTGAAGTACTGTATGTTGGGAGCAATTTTATCTCAATTTCTTTGTTTTTTGGTGGCTAAACGCAACATGGGATGAGTCGGCTGTTTACTATAACTGGCCTCAATGGACATTCCAACTATGATCAATATTTCCATGTTTATTTGTATTTGTGTGTATGTAACACAGTGCCTTTACAGCCTATCATTGTATTATAATCCACTGCACTCACTCTTGTGCTCACTCTTGGAGGAAAATGCACCAGTAATTGCAAGTGATTTAGCAATAACGTTTTTGCTATTCTTTAGTCCTGCAACTAATGATTATTATTTATTGTTATTATATATTCTGTTGAAGATGAATAAATTAATCTAAATGTGTTCTAATTTATAATGAAAAAGTTTGCAATAGAACATTTAAAAGTTTAACATAGATGCTTGAGTCCAGACCTAGATAAGATACTACATTAAGGCTGTTAGATTTCAGTTTGTTAGATTTCAGTGTGTACATCACACAGCACGACAGGGATTTTTTCTGATCAGCTGTTTGTGCACCGTCGTTACTGCAATGGTGTTTAGTTGCAACTCTGAACAGTGAATAAAGCACCATATTATTGAATTCCAATTATTTTGAGGCCTTGGGTTGGATATGTTTCAAAACAATGGCACATTTATAATCAAAATTAATAAATTTGCATAGTAATTTGATGGTGCTTGATGAGTTGTGGTCCTACCATTCCGGTATCATCATGAGTCTTTCATCTCGTCCCATGTTTAGCGGCTGCCCCGGTAGTGCCTGAACTGAGCAGTGACATTGACACCAGTAACTTTGATGACATTGAGGAGGATCGGGGAGAGGAGGAAACCTTTCCCATACCAAAGGCCTTTGTTGGCAACCAGCTCCCCTTTGTTGGCTTCACCTACTACAGCAATCAACAGTAAGTCTGCCATAGTCAGCTATTGTCAACACACTGTGTTCAGTATTCACTTAAAATATAATCGGTATGATTCCATATACCATGCCAATCTGCAGCATCATCAGTGCTACAATCATAGTGGTTATAGAGGTTAACAGCAATGTCAACACAGTTGCACGTAATGTAGAAATGAAGGATTTATTTACAAACACTGCTATGTATGTATTATTCAAATGTCAATATCTCAAAACAAAGATGAATTAATCTTCAAATATATAACTATTTTGTAAGCAAAGATGACTCGTGACTTAAATAGCAACCCAAATTGTGCATTATTTTCATGGCAGAAATACATTTGTCAGAGTAGACAAATCTGTTATTTGAAATGGATATCTCATTTTGGAACGAAACTCCTCAAATGTACTAATACTGCTGTTTGCCTTTAAACGGTCCTTTGATGCACAACATTTACTATTCTGTTCCATTGAGACGTGGTGGAACCTCAGTGAGAAGGAGTTTCTATTTTAATTGTTGTGTTTAGATCCCTGTGATAAAGCACTTGTGTTCTGTCTCCAGGCTTCTGCGCTGCTCCACCAATAAGACCTGTGACAAACGCAGCAGCTCCACCAAGGAGGACAAGAGCCATGTGAGTAGGAAGACTACGATTTTAAAATAAAATAAAGTCTTGTACATTTAGAATATACACCAATCTAATCTCGTTAATTACATTTGTTTTCAGAATGTAAGGCTTTTTTTCTATTGTGTGTTTGTGTTCAGCTGGAGAACCTGCAGAAAAGGATCTACCAGCTGGAGGAGCAGCTCCACAGTGAGATGCAGCTGAAGGATGAAATGGAGCAGAAATGCAGGTATGGGACAGGTCATTTATTTACACATCAAATACTCATGTACTTACTCAATCAAAATAAAGTCATGGTGCAAAATGCTTTTGTCTAATTGCACGCAGCAATGTAAATGGCCTTTTACATTTTTTTTACTTTAAACTTATTGTAAGAAATTAAAGTATTTTTTTCCAATTCTGTCCCCACCCCAGGACCTCAAACACCAAGATTGACAAGATCATGAAAGAATTGGATGAAGAGGTTACATGCAATCTCTTTTTCCTCTGCATTTCCGTTTGATTTACAAATTCTGAATTAATGATATACATGTATGCTGCTTAGATCATAATTAAATTAATAAAAAGTAACTTACACTACACTTACAGCACATATGTTTTGGAAACGCAATCCACAGCTGTGATGATGCCATCAAATAACGTGCTTGAATTAATTAGTATTTTACAGCATAGGCTGGATTAAGAGGTTGGTTTGTTCCTGTCACATCATTGCTGCTGTGTTGCTCCTTGCCACAGGCAAACCTCAGGAAGAGTGTAGAGACCAGCATGTCTCTGCTGGAGAAGGACAAGATCATGCTGCAGCACAGATCCACCGAGTACCAAAGAAAAGCTGACCAGGAGGGAGAGAAGAGACGCAATTTGGAGAATGAGGGTAAGGATGGTGAAGTGCTGCTGACCTGTGATTAAAGTATCATTACTGAGTGATTGAGTAATGCAGACCATAGTTTTGTTGCATAGTAACTCCCCCTTCCTCTCAATATAATTTGATCTGGTCATGGATCTAGCCAAATGGATTACTTGGTAGCCTGGCATGACCTTCCATCTTGCTCACTGCAGTTATAGCTAACTGGTAAACCTGCATATGCCCTCACTGATTTGCCCATTGACTTGCAACAGAGGACGGCACTAAGTGGATTGACAAGCATTAAGTTGTTAGAATCTGAGATTGGATATTTTGGGCACAGACGTTTTCTGCAAAACAGAAACATGCAATGCCAACATAAGGCAGTTTAATTCGCTTTTTAGATACGATTTTTATGAAATGCTGTGTGACAAAGAGGAGCTAAAACGAGACCCTATCTAATACATTTCCTGTCTGATTATTTCTAGTGTCAACTTTGAAGGAGCAGCTAGAAGATATGAGAAAGATCAGCCAAAACTCTCAGGCCTCCAACGACAAGATTGCTCAGCTGCAGAATCAGGTATGTAGCGTACAGACACATACACACATGCGTGTACACAGTCTGCACTAATGGAGTTTCAGTGACTTATCTTACCACACTTAAAATATCTGTTGGAATTTTGGGTTGAGGGTGGTAATTGAGTTGTCTTAATGCATTATTTGGTTCGGTAGGAACGTTTTTAAAGTTGAAGCATAGTGCATATTGTATTGTGCTTAGAGGGCATGTGAGTGCAGGATGGCAAAATGAAAGGGCAAGAAAACCATCTCCAAATGAGTCAACCTGTCACGTTCTTGATTTATAACTTTGGTTGAGCATTTTCACATATTAGCTAGCATACATAGATAGATAGATAGATAGATAGATCATTTATTGCCATTTTAACACATGGTTGATTGGAATTTGTCTCGGTGCAATGCTCACAAAAAAGACAGAAATACAGATAGATAAAAATACATACAGCATACAACTGTATAAAAGAACATGCAGTAGAAAAACATACAATGGAATACATACAATACAATCTCTGAAGTAGAATAAATATTTCACAAGCATTTCATATGACCCGTAAGTTCCTAAAAACAACAACAGTGCTACAGTGCACAAAAGAGCTCAGTGAGTGCTCCTTTTTAAAGTGCATGTTGACTTAAAGTGGCTGTCGGCTAGTGCTAGCCCTTCTTGTACAAAGTGCCTGTGCATTAGAGCTCAAGTTCAGGTGCTGGACAACCTCGGGATATGTACTATTCCTAAAACAAGATGTCCTACACCTGAGGCTTTGGCGTCTTCTACCAGAGGGAAGGGGGTTAAAGAGGTAGTAAGCAGGGCATATATGAGTTAATGAATGTTAAACCTCTGGCATCAACTGCCTAAGGAATTCATAATCACCGGTTATAATACTACAGTGTTTCCCATAGGTTGTCAGTTTACTTCCGCAGTGCCGGGAGGAGGACTACTTCTTATTGACATTTCATTTAGTGAGCCCAATAGCTATTTTTTCAGTCTCTCAATCTATTTTTAAATAATGGCATACCAACATTATTATTATTATTGAGGCTACATTTCAACTCATTCAGTTTGTGTCGGCACAGTTGTGCTGTGCCTCGGAAGGAGCACAGATGTGCTGCATCATAGGTGCAGTGAATTATGGTAATTGTAGTTCACTAACATGCTTTTGGCGTTTGGCAGCATTACATCTTGATTGTTTGAAAACTACATTGGCAAGAACCACAAGCCTCATGCAACATGGCATCCTAAATTCATACAAATAAAAACATTACTCAATGTGCTGTTAATTTACACCAACAGGCCGCCCAAATATTGACATTATGTGGGGAAACACTGCTCTACTTAGTGGGGTGTGGTGGGAAGCTCTACTTGTTTGGTGCAGTGTTAGAGGTGGCTGACTGTTAATTAACTCAAAAAAAAGTGGTATGCTTGCTAAAAGGTCACTGAGATATTGCTCTAAGGTAAAAACTAACTTTTTGTTACACAAATTAAAATGCATGATCCCTGACATAAACTCTTGCTTATGTGAACATGTCTTACTTTTCATTTCCAGTATGGTTTTGACACTGTTGTGTTGTGTATGAGCCTTTCAGACATGGATATTATTCCGCTTCTTTCTTACCATCAGACTTTCATTGTGTATTGATAAGTAAAAATAGAACATCAAAACATTGTTCAATGCTGCCGTGGCCCAGCAGGAAAACGCATTGAATGTAATTTTCCCCAATGGCCCTCTCTCTCTTAATTGACAGCTGGAGGAGGCCAATGACCTGCTGCGGGCGGAGTCGGACACAGCAGCACGACTGAGGAAGAACCACACAGAGATGGCCAAGTCGATGAGCCAATTGGAGAGTCTGAACCGCGAACTGCAGGAGAAGAGCCTTGCAGCAGATGGAGAGAGGGCCCAGCTTGAGAAGGAGCTCCTGCTGCTTCAGAGCACCCTAGACTCGGAGAGGAGGAACTACAGCCAGGGTTCTGAGGAGATCAGAGAGCTGCAAGGTAGCGCATGACACTGACATGCAACACTGGGCTTGGTGTCTGTTTTTAAATGCAGCGGTTTAAAAACTTTTTCAAATCAAGGGCCCCTAGTTGCACTTTAGACCCCCATTTGATAAAGGTTTGTCAGAAGGACCCCGACCCGAGAAGATTTGTATTACCGGTATCTGTCTATACTGTAGATGGGGACAGAAGAGTAGAGAGAGTGAAACCTCTAATCAGAATAGTCATTCTTTAACATTCTCTCATTGTGCTAATTTTTAGTGGATGACATTAGAGGGAAATTGAACTATTCCACATTTGAATGGGGACCTTCTGGAACCCGCTCAATGACTCCTGAGGGTCACTGTTTTGGAACCACTGCTGAAATCCATGACCAAATCACTGTTTGCACAGTGTTTTGGACAAACTGATTCAATAAAATAACATACAAATTATAGGGATGCACAGATTTTGTTTAGAACCATACCCATTACTTGACTGGATTGGCCGCTTCCCGAGTACATAGTAATAGCCAACTAATAGGCTATTGGCCTATAATAAAAGAATTACTGGAACAAGTTTGCCAATTATTGTTATTAGTTTGACCATATTATACAGACCATTGTATTTCAATCAGTCAAAAATTAAAAATGGCATAACATGTGGTAGGCTAGAGGATGGCCTTTCATTAAAGACTCAAACAGAGAACAGATGAAGAATAACGCTGCTCTTCTAAAAAAAGTAAAACTAATAACATTAAATTATGTAGGCTAATAAAACAAGTTATGGGCCTTGACCTACTTGAATGTGAGTGAATGGTTCTTCACTGACTACAAAGAAGCGCTTCGTATCAGCTTAATCTTTCGATCCGAGTATGAGTACTTGGGGATCGTAGCCGATACTACTGATAGAATCGGTGCACCTGTTAGAAAATGCAGCTAGAAACTCGCCGCCCACAAGAAGGATTTTAAATATGTGTAACCATTGTAACCAGTGTGTTTCCAAATATTTTGTCAAGACTTTTAAGCAGTCATGTGGTGCTCTGCATTGAAGTCAGACAGATCCATGGTGTTAATAAAACGGGTTTATTGATGTGGAAACTGAACATTGTAAACTGAATTCTGTGCATGGCTGTAATAAAATTGGGTCTGTGATAAAGACACCAGATTAATTTAATAAACACTGTAATAGTGACTGTTTGTCTTTTTCTCTCATTCTCAGCAAGGATGGCTGGGCTGCAAGAGGACAGGAAGAACTTGAAGCTCAGCCTGTCCAAAGTGGAGGCAGAACGCAAACAGGCCCAGGAGAGGAGCAACAACCTGGAGAAGGTATACAATCAATACGAGTACTGTAGTTATATTTATTCACTAAGTACTAGCATTTTAAATGCCCTTTGCATTACAGATATAAATGATACACAAAATGCATTAGACGGCACCTGAACTGGTTCGTTCAGTCCGATACAGCAAGTGAGCTATTAACTCATACACAAGCAACTGAACCGTTGAACTAACTGAACCAATTAATCACTCACATCTGTACTGTTTTTTTCACTCAGCAACTGAGCTACTAACCCATACACTATCAACTGAACTGCTAAACGAACTGAGCACTTGCGCCATAAAGTAATATGTTGTTTGGGTGTCGTGTAAAGACAGTGAGTGTTTGTGAGTTTGTTGTACATGTGTTTGATAACACCCATTTTGGAGAGTAGCCAGCCAGCATTTAAGTCATTGCCAAGGTAGGCAAATAACGATTGTCCTGAACGTTCGTTTTGTGTGTCGGCTTGCTTAGAACTGTACGGAGCGCAGTACAACTACGGACACTGAACAGATTTCATTTTTTTGGTTCAGTTCCATTGGGGAACCAATTAGACTCATTCACTTTAAAGTATTATTCAAATGGAACAATTGATTTGTGAATTGGCCCATCATGAAATGGTACATGTGTGCCCATGTGTACATAGTGCATGGTAGAATGTCCAAGATGGGGTTTGGAGTGATGATTTGAACTGAACAATACTAATTTAAATATTGATGCCAATGGTCTAGGGTCAGCCTTTCATCAGTGATAATTTAGTAATAGTGTGTTTGATGTCTGTCAATAATGTTGCCAGTTCAATTATATAGTTAGGTTGTAACTTGTAACATCAACATGTGCTCTCAGTATAATTTCATAAACAATGGCAGATCTAGTGTTTATTGTCTATTTTTTTTGTCTCTGTGGGGTGTAACTTTTGTGTTGTGATAATCAGATGTATGGACAATATATGGACTGTAATTGCAGTCGTAATTATTATTTTGGGGAGTCAAATGATGCATTTTGATTGTATTGACACTCAAATGATGAACTTTTCTAACTATGGGGGTAATTTACCAGCAGCAGGCAGGGCTGGAGGAATGCAAACACTCTGCAAATGCTCTTGTTGTTTGGCCAAGCTTCCTGTACACTCTATTGAGCTTGTTTCATGTTGTTTGCCCGGCCCCTTTCCTGACCACAGGAGAAGAATAACCTGGAGATAGACCTGAACTACAAGCTGAAGACCCTGCAGCAGCGTCTGGAGCAGGAACAGACCGAGCACAGGGTGACGCGGGCGCAGCTTACAGACAAATACGAGTCCATCGAGGAGGCGAAGTCAGCTGCCATGCATGGTATGCCAGTCCCATGTCAGAGCATGCCCAACTCTGCTGTCTCTTTCGCTCCTCTTTTTCCTTTTTTTCTTTTTGCTTACTCCCTTTGCCTTTTTTTCTGGCACCCCATTTAGCTATTTCTTTGTCTCTTGATTTGTATTGTCTCTCAATCTCGCTTTTATCTGTCTTCTATGTTACCCCATTCACTCTCGTCATCCGCCCCTTTGCTCCCTCCCTTGCTTTACTCCACCTACACCTCTGACACCAGAACCATCTGATCAGACTCACACTTGGGGGCGTTTGGGTGGTGAGTGGTGGGTGGGAGGAATTCAGGGAGTGCACTCCACATGTCAGGACTTTGCCTCACTGCATATTAGAGGATGGACTCTAACCCAATTATTTTTTATTTTTTATAACAAACATCTAAACCAGACAAGTGTAGACTCAACAGTAATTTTGGTTTGTTCAGTCCTTTGTGTACGAGTTGTCTAATAAAATATATCAAAATCAGTTTAATATAATATGTCTACTCTTTGACCTTATACACACTTCCTACATTGTCAAGAAATTTTTCTTGCACTATCCTTGTGAAAGGTTTTTGGATTGAGATTCAGATGTGTTACTTCTGAATAACAACTGGCTAGTACATTGACAGTCTTGTATGAGGTGTTCAGTTTGTGTGATATTTAGTCATTTCACAGTAGAATAAGGAACAGACTCTTACTTTGCCCCTGTCCCACCCCAGCTGTGCAGCAGAAGGTGTCAGAGGAGAATGGGGCGAGAATGCGAGCGGAGTGCCGAGTGGTGGAGGTGGAGAAGCAGTGCTCAATGCTAGAGTTTGACCTCAAGCAGTCTGTGCAGAAGATGGAGCAGCTGATGAAGCAGAAGGAAAGACTGGAGGATGAGGTAAGGAAAGGTCTTGAGGTTGATGATGTCACAACATTTCCCTAGAATCGTACACTTCCTAAACCCTCTCTTACTTATGTCCTGCTAACGTCCGCCTACATCTTATAAGAAATGCCTTTTGAAGGCACTTGCATGTCTTATATCCTTGATGCCGCTGATGTGCTCACTACTCTGAAACCCTCCCTCTCCAGGTGAAGAGTCTGCGGATGCAGTTAGAACAGGAGTCCAGCAAGCGTATAATGGCCCAGAACGACCTGAAGAGCCGCACCCAGGAGGCAGACCGTCTGAGGGGTTCGGAGAAGCAGCTCAAACAGGAGATCAACACAGCACTAGAGACCAAACGCTCGCTGGAGTTCCAGCTGGCACAGTTGACCAAGTGAGATTGACTTGCAGAAGTCCTCCTGCAATGTTGTAATTTCTGTCAGTGTTGTTTTACCCTCCTCCCTTAAAAAACATGTTCACATGTGGTTGGAACCCTATTTTGTCAGTGCCCTAAGAGCTTATGTAGGCTATTATCCCAATTTAATATTTTACTCTTCAACACGACCGGCAGAATCTGCCAGTTTCACGATACTGGTCTCACAAACTTAAGTCTGAAGCAATTCTGAAGTTCCAGTTTTCTGTTACTGCTGCTCCAGTCAGTAATGCTCTTTGGAAGGCAAGGTGTAAATGGCCCTACAATTGCCTCAATTCTCAAATAAGAGCTATTACTCAAGCTTAGAGGGTGACTGTGCCGAAGTTGTTCTCTGACAATGTTTACACCACAGGATTAGGGTTTACCCAGAGTCCAACTCCTTCTACCCCAATGCTAATCCTCCGGCTAGCTCTGCAGGGAGTACTGCTGGTGCTAGTTCCATTTTAATACAGGACCTGAGTTAGATTCGTGGTCTATTTGCCTTGCTAAGAGTTTTGATTTGAGTTTGGGGACTTAGTTGTGAACTAGCTTTTGTTATTAAAGATTAATGGTATACAAATGATGGATTAGTAAAAGCTGGCTAGCTAGATACATGGATTTAATGAAGAAAAGAACATGAAGTACTTGATGTCTGTGGTTTATGTGTTTCCAGGCAATACAGGGGCAACGAAGGACAGATGAGGGAACTTCAGGACCAGCTTGAGGCCGAACAGTATTTCTCTGTATGTATATGTGGGTTACCTCCCACTTCCCCAGTATCTCTTCCCTCCCTGTTGAGTGTGAAAGCCACCAGCTAAATTGTCGGTCTCTCCTCCCTCAGACGCTTTACAAAACTCAGGTCAAGGAACTAAAAGAGGAGATTGATGAAAGGAACCGGCAGGTACAAGAAGCTCATAAAAAAGTGCAGGAGTTACACAGTGAAAGGTAAGAGATGGGAGATTAAATGCTATTCACTCACAGTGCAGCCCTGCAGATAGCTTCAGGGCCATCACTCGCAACATGCAAATATTGACTACAGTAATCACAGGCTAAAATGTATTCAATTTGCCAATATTTTTTAGCTTTAGTTTTTGTGTTTTATGTGTTTAAACCATGAAAACTTAAATGCAAATTTCACTCACTGGACAATAAAGTTTGAATTCAATTGAAATGGAATTGCTCTGGTAAAAGATGAGGTGACAGGGTTGCAGGTACAATGTCAGGATTTTATTAAACCAAATGTGTTTTTTTGTGGAACAAAGGGACTCCCTGTCCGCCCAGCTGGATCTGACGGTGACTAAGGCCGAGTCAGAGCAGCTTGCCAGGGCGCTTCAGGAGGAGCAGTACTTTGAGCTCAGTCAGGAGAACAAGAAGGCCACAGCTAGATACAAGCAGGAGATTGGGGAAAAGGATGCTACTATTACACGGGTGAGCACCACTCTTCCCTGTCTCTCCAACACTAGTTTGCTATTTCCCTCCACATTGACATACCAATTCAATAAGATACAAAAGCATTTTATCTGGTAAGTTTTTGTCTCAGCTGTGATGGGTGAAACATGTGATCTATTTTCTCTACAGCTTGAGGAGTCTCATAAAACCCTGACCAAAGATGTGGAGAACCTCAGCAAAGAGAAAGCTGAGTTAGTTGAGAAGCTTCATACTCAGGAGGAAGGTATGGCCTCTTGAATGACCCTTATGCCTCCCCGTATATTTTTGTTACGTTGTTGTACAAGCTGAGTCTCTTTCCCTTACAGAGTTTGTAGCTCAGAAAGAAGAAATTGCAAACACAATCAAGGCCAACTATGAGAAGGTCCTCAGCACAGAGCGCACACTGAAGACTCAGGTAAAGATACGCCTTCTTAGTCAGTTATTGTCTATTGTACAGTATATGAAGTTATTGACTCTTTTGAAGCACTGTGAAAACATTAATACTACTTGAGTGGAGAATCACAAGTGGAGAATCACTGTGGCTGATGTTTTCCAACTATGTATCTACCTCAATCTATCAGGCGGTGAACAAGCTGGCAGAGATCATGAACCGCAAGGACATGAAGCTGGACCAGAAGAAGAAGGGCAGTACTGCCGACCTACGCAAGAAGGAGAAGGAGAACCGCAAGCTTCAGCTGGAATTAAACCAGGAGAAGGACAAGTTTAACCACATGGCCATCAAGTACCAGAAGGAGTTAAGCGAGATGCAGGCGGTGAGTGACAGAAACTTACAGATTCAGGGCTACTGAGTTAGGGCTAAAGACAAACTTTTGGCACTGGTGCTACTCTCCATTGGTAGCGCCATTATGTAATTTGGCCGCACCAATATTTATGTCCAAAGACGCACGCATGCCTCCCAAAAAAGCTTCAAAAAATATTCATAGCATAACCTACTACATAAACACATTAACAAGGCAATCTACCCAATACCCATCATCAAATGTTTTGAAATTAAGAAATATTTCAGTGCAATTTGGAATTATAGGCTGCTGAAGGTTGACTGAAAGATTGTTGCACAGTTCACAGTTGCCTGCTGTATGTCTGACCAGCATTACCTCATTACAAGCAGGGCACAGACTGTTTGAGCCACACAAATATGAAACACATTCTGCCTGTTTGGAATGTATAGACTGATTCAATTGGTTTATTTAGGAGACTTCTGCTGTTTCAATTCTAATCTAGCACATACAAGTTTATACTGTGTGGTCAAGAGTATTTGCATTCATCAGGCAACAGCTGAGAGGAAAGAACATTTGCCTGCTCATTATAAATCTTGTTAGTTATAGGGTGAGTGACTGGAGGTTATAAAAGGTGTAATGTTGCGTAGTCACATCTCTGGTTCAAGCTTGGTGTGAGCCAGAGGTGTGGCTACACGAGATTATGAAAGGTGAGAGAGAGAATACATGGAGCTCTTTCATATATCTGGATGTTCAAATTGGAGTAAATCAGAAATGTATTTGTTCATAGTTGAAGAAAAGACAATGTTTGTCAGTTTTTTCATTGTAAAAACTATGAATCAAACTTTCACAGACTTATTTAATTTTGCTACAACCACTGGTGCAGCCAAAGAAACGTTTAGTGGCATAACATGGGAAGAGGGAGAGAGTCATAAATCATAAATACTTTTTGTCCCAAGTTTGCAAAAGTAAATATATAATATAATACATACTGATGGTAGTTTCTTTAGAGAGACCAAGCAATATATGGAATAAAGATGCAGCCCCTTAACATCTCAGCAGACTAGAGCCCAGTACAATCATCTAGAGTTTTCCTTGTGTTAAACTTTCTGGGCTTTCCCACCAATAGCAACTGGCAGAGGAGTGCACGTACCGCATTGAGCAGCAGATGCAGCTGGATAGCAAGGAGAGCGATATCGAGCAGCTGCGGCAGAAACTAAATGACCTGCGCATGGACAACTCCAGTGTCACCAGCTTGCAGACAGACGAGACAGACAGCAACATTGCAGGTAGGGTCACCCCAGCGGCTAACTGGACACAGCTGCTTCCGTTATCATGCAGGGCAGCCATTTCTGTGGAACAGTTGCTCCCAAATACGTGGTTCCTACACAGATCATATAAACTCTGGAAAAGTATGGAAATGTATTTTGTAATATTCAAATAGTTAAAAAGACTAGAAATATTGTTATTCAGTCACAATATATATTTCCATTTTAAACCCACAATATTTTGGAACTCATTCTAGTCCAATATTAATTTGACCTTCAACAGCTGACCTTGTTTTTAAATATCAAATTATGACACAAATGTCTGCATAGGAAAGATATGTAGTGTTGATATTGTGCATCACTATATACTGAAATCCATGCTTTGACCTGCCACCACCATGCATCTTCTTTCTGTAATGTGCATTTCAAATATGTAACACGTAAGATTACTGCAGTAAGTATTATCACAGATCTGTACTTGCTGTAGCTGTGTTACATTGGTTTTAAGCAGGTGTTATGTGGACTTGGTTGATGAAAGGTTCCTAAATATGTCCTTGTGTATGTAACAATAAAAATAGATAGCCAGCCACCCAAAACTGCCACACAGGCAACTGAGGAAAATGCAAGGGAACAGTCTTTGTCTTAAATTTTGTTTTCCACTTAGAAGGGTACTATTTATTGTTTGTACTCAGCAGATTCAATACTTTTTAACATTGGTTAACGCTTCCATCACCCACAAAGAGTACCTGGGATGCTACCTTTAGCTACTTTTGTCACTTGCAGGTTACGGCTTTGGGCAGCATCCTTTTTCCTTCAGACAGTTCCCCTGTTGTTTTTCACTTTTTTGTGTGGCATGTTTTTAAGCTATGCTTTTGGGATGGTTAAAGTAATGATTTGGCGTTGGGCACCTTGAGTATAGTTATCGCCATGGTGGCAGGTTATGTATTCATCAGACCTGAATTAAATAGTATTTGTAAATAATTAGTATTTTGTTTTCAACCTTGGAGTATATCAGGTGGGTGGGGTTACATTTAGAACAATACATTGAGAGGCAGAAAGTTGACACAATCACGTAAAATTATCTGAAAGTCAATTTAACTTTCCTTTGATAAACAATTGTTCTGATGTGGTAAACTCCACCCATCTTGTTCTCCAAACAAGATAAAACACAGAATTATTTTCAAATAGTCTTTGTCTTAGGTCTAATTTTCAGTCCATTGAACGCTGGTGTCTGTGGTTAAATCCCTCTCTCATCTCTTTATTTCCCTCATGTCCAGTCGGTTCTCCTTGCTCCTCTTATCTTTGTAACTTCTATTGCTTTCCATCTGTGAGTAACCTTGAGTGTAGGAGCCCCTTTATGCTTGGCCTGTACTGCTACTGTTGGGTTTGTTGGTGTCTTTTGCCTCCTGATATTCTTTACCACATTGTCAGTGAGAAAGCCATCTCTTTTATGGGAATTCAACACTTTTGAAAGAAGCTTCATTGAGTGGGGAGCAAAAATATCTTTCAAAATTGTAGCAACCTGACCAACACGACTCCTAGACTAACATTGATGGGATGTATAGTTATGATGTTGGCAGTGAATTTGTGTAGTGTCATGAGGTCAACCCCACAGGTAACTACAATATATCAGAGGTTACTGTCATACTACACTACACCCTCTGTGATTTGTACCACATCACTCTCAGCACCTTTCAAAACGTGTCTTGAAACTGAACGCACCCATTTTAATTTCCGTCTCTGTGCTTCAAACACAGTTATTGTTTTATTGTTTTTTATTGTTTGTTGGCATGCTCACCCAGAAGTACTGCTCTTCTTGAGTGACCTCACAGTAGCACTCAAGACCCTTTTAGTTCACTATTCCCCTTTAGCTTGTTTTGTTCTAAAGGCATGCTCTATAAGTTGATTGAGTGAGTGATCAGGCTTATAACAAATTGAGAGAAAGTAATTGCTAATTTCTATAGCATCACTATAGAGTCCATCCTTTTTCCACAATCTAAAACAATTAAATACTCAAACGTGCTGAGAAAAATATTTGCCCATGTTTTGTGATGCATTTTCCTCCTGCATGGGGAGTGTGAAGTAACAGCATGGGATGTCTGTAATCATCTCTCGTCGCCTATTCCAGTCCAGTTACCTTAAATTGAAGCCCTGGCAGAACTCCCTGAGGAGTTAATCTGATGTTTTAAAACAATGATTACCTTTGTCGCTTAGGGCTGTGAGATATGGACAAAATCTTCTATTACGATATGGGTAATTTCATATCCCGATGACGATATATATCATGATATAGTACGTTTTCTGTAAATTTATGATTTATGTATATTCATTATTAACGTTGTTATTATTATTAGATTTAACATTGAAATACAGTTTTACATTGTGTTAGACACTCACCAATGGCTAGTTGAAGACGGTGGCCAAAACACTGTAGCTGTGTCCAGTCATTCAGTACCAGTGCTCTGATGTCGTATATCCGTAGTTACACAGACATGGTGATTTTCCGGCAATCCTCATGACTGGAGCGCTTCCCTTAGACCGCTATCATCGGTCCTCTGGGAAACAGGACGTCTGTAAACGTCGACTACAGTGTCCAGTCTTCTTTGTAACGTATTGTCAAGCTCATGTACGGCTGTGTCGTTCGGCTCGTCCACACACGTTGTTGCAGCATAATGACACACTGCGAAGCTCCTCTTCTACTTTGGCTCGGCAATCTCCATATACGCGTGGTAACCAGTTCTCTGAAGCCCTTCCTCGCAATGGTGAATATCAGCCGGGACCGTGTCTTTGCGTCGTAATGGCACTCGTGATTTATTGATGTGTTCGGAGCGCGTCTTACAAAATATTATTTTAGATAAAGTTCCTCATCTTGTCTTGGTTGGGCTGAGGTCTGTTCTGTGTCAGAATCTTGCGGGGAGTTTCTTTCCGTGTCACGCTCCTCCGTGTTTGTGTGTTTGTCCGGTCCACATTTAGAGAACGTAAAGCGGGGTCGGGTATGACGTAAAATACTTACGGTACGTAAAGCAGGTCTGCAGCTTTTTTTGCGACAATAGCAATATAAACGATAATGAAAAATATCTACGATAGACAGCTTTCTATCGTCCCACGATATATATCGTCATATCGAGCAGCCCTATTGTCGCTTGACTTTTTGTTCTTTCCCAGTTGAGTTTGAATTTAATCACTGCATGACCTTTTTCAGTCTGCCTTTTTATAATTTGTAACTTGTTTCACATCTGGCCCGCTTTGCAGAATCCAGATTGGAGGGTTGGTTGTCCATTCCCAATCGTGCTAATATCAAACGATATGGATGGAAGAAGCAGGTATGTTGTGTTACCTCTTTTCACCTGCATTGTGTTATACTCTGTTGTGGTTTGTAGAGAGATGCTGCCAACCCCTTGAGGGCAAAATGAGTCTTCCTCTCATTGTTTTTTAAATATGTGTAGTATGTGGTGGTGAGCAGCAAGAAGATTCTGTTCTACAATGATGAACAGGATAAAGAACAGTCAAATCCCTCAATGGTACTAGATATTGAGTAAGTATGTTTTGTTTTTCTCATCTGCACTGTTGACCTTAAATATTCCCTTTTCCTTGTAGTGGACATTGTCTAGTAACACTAACCGAATGCCAGAATTCCCCCCGATGAGTTTTCAATAACTGTCAATTATGGCTTATGATTTCATGTTGCAGGGGTTGTGTTCACAGTTTGTTAGTGTTCATAGTGTTACTGATACCTAATTGCTCGTCATCCTTTACAGCAAACTTTTCCACGTGAGACCAGTCACACAAGGAGATGTGTACCGAGCTGAGACAGATGAGATTCCCAGGATATTCCAGGTAGGAGGCTCCTTGTGCTGGGTTTTTTTTCTTCTAGATTTTCATATTTGCATCCGGCCAAGTCTCTTCCTCAACACTGACTGTTGTGTCCAAATGTATCTAGGATTCTGTGAAGCTCTGCTCAACCTCAGAAGTGCTTATTTTAAGACAGAGTTTTTAACAATGTCCTCTTTCTGGCCGGATTCAGATTCTGTATGCCAACGAGGGAGAGTGCAGGAAGGAGGCGGACATGGAGACAGTCCCTCAGGGAGACAAGACTAACTGCCTCCCACACAAAGGCCATGAGTTCATCCCCACGCTATATCACTTCCCTTCCAACTGTGAGGCCTGCGCCAAGCCTCTGTGGCACGTATTCAAGCCTCCTCCTGCCCTGGAGTGTCGCCGCTGCCACGTCAAGTGCCACAAGGACCACCTCGACAAAAAGGAGGACGTTATTGCCCCTTGCAAAGGTAATGTGCTTAATAGTCTTGGCTTTGTTGGTCGGAGCTGTGAAGATTAAGTTTTGTTTTTTTTCAAGAAGATGAGCTATCATAGAATATGTGAAGGCACTTTGCAATTAAAGTTGAAGTCCTAATACAGAATTTATTAGACTATCAATGTTCATGATATTCACAATTACTCGAATACATTTGCAACTTTCATAACTTGTTACCTAACATTACCAAAGTAAACAAAAATGTTAAAGCTATTAAGATGCATGTAAAACTCATGTTTAGCTGTCGCATAATGTCACTGTGTCAAAAGTTCAGTCAATTAATTTGGTTCTGCAGAAAATCAGTCAATCTAATCAATCAGTTCATACACATGGCCGCTAGGGCACAATAGTGTGTTTGTACAGTGGGCAGTTACGGATTGGTGCTTTAATGCAAATTAAAGCCTATGTCGTTAACTACGAAGATAGCAGTCTGTTTTTTATGGACACAACGTTGAAACACAGATTAGTGTGAGGTCATGTTTCTCAGAGGTGTTTCATTGGTCTGCAACACCCCATCCCCACAGTAAACTACGATGTGACCTCTGCCCGGGACATGCTCCTGCTGGCCCTGACCCAGGATGAGCAGAAGAAATGGATTGGCCACCTGGGCAAGAAGATCCCTAAGACCCCACCATCTACATTTTCTAGGGCCTCACCTCGTACCATGTCCACTCGCTCTGGAGGAAATCAGTCCTTCCGCAAGAACCCCAAAAGCATCACAGGAAAGCCAAGGTAACTTGACAATCTGGGCCTTATGTCTGGGCTTTTGAGCCTTTTCTAAATAGCTACAGACAGTTGCATGGCATACATCAAGGCACTGTTCTATTGTTTTAGGGAGTTAGTGAGGGTGTGCTGTAGTCCGAAGTCTTATTTGATCCCATCTGGTGGACTGAGATGTGGTCAAGTCAGTCACATGACCTGCTGTTTGTCTCCTGTGTTATAGCAGAGCGCAGTCCAGCCTCCAAGCAGCAGACACAACATCCAGCACTTGTTGACAGCAACTTCTCCAGAAAGTCTTGATGTTTTAGACTTTATCCTACAGTTTTAAACTTGACTATTTATTAATTGTGTTAATGGGTGTTTCTAACCGCAGACACTGTTCTTGGTTGGTTGGTTGGTTGGTTGTCCTTTACAATTGACACTTGGGATCCTTATTTTTCTAATCGGCACTGGTTCAGTAACTAACACTCAGCCTCAGTACAACCCTCCCTCAGCATTTGGCCTACATTAAAGCATCATTAAAGTTTGGTAGAGGTTTGTGTTGTGTAGTTACCTTGCCATGATGCAACTCCAAATATTGGCGAAATATCTTTAATAGTTGCTCCGGAGAGTAGAACTTGATGATCCAAAATCGTGTTCTCTCTCCATACACATACAGTTGTGGTTAAACGTTTACATACACTTGTAAAGAACATGTATATCATGGCAGTCTTGAGTTTCCAATGATTTCTACAGTACATATTTTATTTTTCTGTGATGGAATGATGGGAACACATACGTCTTTGTCACACAACAAATGCACACATTATGGTTCTTTTATACATTTATTATAGGTCTTCTGGAAATATCGGATCTGAAAAAGAGAATCATTGACTTGAACAAGTCAGGAAAGTCACTACAGGTCCCAAGGTCAACTGCAAACTTGTGGACTGTGCTGAAGAAACAAGTCTGTGTCAGAAAGCCAACGAATTTTGTTGAACTGCACCAATTCTGTCAAGAGGAGCGGTCAAAGATTCAACCAGAAGCTTGCCACAAGCTTGTGGATGGCTACCAAATGCGCGTTATTGAGGTGAAAATGGCCAAGGGACATTTAAAACAATATTAGCCATATGTATATTTTTTACCCAGCAGATTTGGTAACATTCTCAGAAGACTCAATAAATTCATAAAAGTACCTAAATTCATTCATGTTTATTGTGATAAATAATTATGTGCTCCAATCATTCCGTCACAGAAAAATAAGAGTTGTAGAAATTATTGACGTACAAGTGTATGTAAACTTTTGACCACAACTGTACATGGCACAGTGAAACGGGTCTCTCGCCATAGATATACCGTATTTTCCGCACTATAGGGCGCACTTAAAAGCCTTTAATCTTCTCAAAAAAACGACAGTGCGCTTTATAATCCGGAGCGCCTTATATATGGATTAATTCTGGTTGTGCTTACTGACCTCGAAGCGATTTTGTGTGGTACACGGCGCTCACGGTGCTCTGTCAAAATGTTTTAGTACGACTTTGGTAAACTACAAAGCCTGGTACTGTGCTTCACCATAATATTACAGTGTGTGTGTAGAATCACTGTGACAAACTCCAGACCGCTGCAGCCTTTGCATTGACTTCGGTCTGACAAACGCCAAACGTGGCCCACCCTCCGGCTCTCCCCGTCCTTCGTATAGTCACTTAGCACACTATATTTCCAGACAGTTTCTGCCTTCGCACTGACTTCAGTCTGACAAACGCCAAACTTGGCCCGCCCTCCGGTCTCCACTGCCTCTCATACAGCGGCTTTCATCTGTACTCCATCTAAGTCAGCAGCTAGGCGCCAGCCGAGGTGACCCG